>JAMPIV010016711.1:0-78071 GCA_024509875.1 Oreohelix idahoensis
TCCAGGATTGGGACAGGCCATATTATGTATTTGTGAAGCTGTGATGAAGCTATTATGAGTCCAGGATTGGGACAGGCCATATTATGTATTTGTGAAGCTGTGATGAGGCTATTATGAGTCCAGGATTGGGACAGGCCATATTATGTATTTGTGAAGCTGTGATGAAGCTATTATGAGTCCAGGATTGGGACAGGCCATATTATGTATTTGTGAAGCTGTGATGAAGCTATTATGAGTCCAGGATTGGGACAGGCCATATTATGTATTTATGAAGCTGTGATGAAGCTATTATGAGTCCAGGATTGGGACAGGCCATATTATGTATTTGTGAAGCTGTGATGAAGCTATTATGAGTCCAGGATTGGGACAGGCCATATTATGTATTTGTGAAGCTGTGATGAAGCTATTATGAGTCCAGGATTGGGACAGGCCATATTATGTATTTGTGAAGCTGTGATGAAGCTATTATACTATTATGAGTCCAGGATTGGGACAGGCCATATTATGTATTTATGAGGCCATATTAAGTATTTATGAAGCTGTGGTGAAGCTGGTATTATAGGCCAAGATATTATTAACTGCCAGGAGTGCAGTCTGTTGAGCGCTGGGGATAGCGTGTATATTTCACTGTGAACTTTATGGTATTATAGGCCAAGATATTATTAACTGCCAGGAGTGCAGTCTGTTGAGCGCTGGGGATAGCGTGTATTTTTCTCTGTGAACTTTATGGTATTATAGGCCAAGATATTATTAACTGCCAGGAGTGCAGTCTGTTGAGCGCTGGGGATAGCGTGTATTTTTCACTGTGAACTTTATATTAATGCCTACGTGTTCGTGTTGTAATTCAAACTGTATATTGATGTGATCGTGCTGTGACTTAATAAATCGTCATTAAATGTCACCAGGCGTTTACACGATTCAATGACTGCTTCTGATGTGTGTACCTGTGGTGAGTGTCTGTTCCAGATACACGCACTCTTCATCGCCCCACATGACACAACACACTGACATTAATCACCATTGTAGTATCAGTGGTGGTTTCCAGTACAATTTGGAACGAACTCATTTGACAATTCGCGTGACAAGAGTTTGGGTGAACTTAACTTTATTATAATTAGCCCTTTGTGGGCGTGGCTTGTTCTGTTGTACATGGCTCGTACAACAACAGTTGGACAATATCACATTACTCAGTATCAATACTCAGTACTCAGTATCGCTTTGCCCGGAATTAACCAGAAACTAACTTGAGAGATTATTTAACAGACTGAAGGATAATATTGTTATCGATACAGTCCACATATCTGGATCATTTGATAGATTTGTTTTCGGGTTCTGACACCCGCAACAGTCGTTTTGAGAGAACTTCATGCGTGACCTGAATCTCATGTGCTTCAATCGTGACCTGGTTTGTGGGCCACATGTGTGGCGCATTTGGGAAACGCCTTATTCGTGGTAACAATCAGCTTTATAGCACTGTCGGTTGACGTCCTGTGTCGTGGCTGTGGAAAACAACAACCTCTGTGGTCTACATTTCTGTCAGATGTGCAGCGAAATTATCAGCAGTTGATGAGGTGATCCAACGTCGGAAGAATAGCGTGTATCGGATCGAGGATATATGCAGTTGTACCAGTCATTTTGCAAGTGTACCTCAAGTCAAGAGACGAGTTGCTGTGTTCCTGTTACGATCATCATGTGCTCCTATGCAGTACTCGAGCACATACCTTACTGAAGCGAGGACCTGAAGGGAAGAGTCTAGTTCCAGTACCTTTCGGCAGTAGACGGTTTTAGCGTCAGAATTATGTGATATTTAAAGTCTTGGCGGAAGGCAATGGAATATTAACAGATGAGTGATTTTTGTTCTGTAAAGTGTGTCATTTCACATATGTCGTCAGGCCTTCTGAATTCTATGCATTTTGTATTCTGTTGTTGTTGTTGTTATGTCTATAGTGACATATAAGTAGAATTTAATGCATAAGTAATTTATGGCTATTAACATATGTTGTCTTCCATGATATGGATATGACCATATAAAGGTTCTTTATACAGAAATTGATTTGACAGTAATTCGCAATGGTTGCAGTTTATTGTATGATGATTTAGCTGTCAGGAGTAGAAAGATCATTAATACATATATAGTGATCTCATTAAGTAAGTAACTATGGATGATGAAATGGATCCTGATAATATGTGGCCTTTATTGGAATATTTATTTCAAGAGGGTAAAAATTTTCAGAGATTAAAAGGACCAGAACTGGAAGCACACGTGATGGACGAATTGTTGGTCAGTGCGTCGAGAGCACTAAGGGATTTTGCTGAGGATAGATTTAAGTCAATCCCTCATTTAAGAATGGCTAGGAATTTAGCCCGTTTGCTACAGCGAGACCTTCGTGTATTTGTGTATAAGAATATTCATGTTGAACACGACAATATATTGAAGAGTATACACAACATAATTCATTGTGACATTTCTGATAAAAAGAAGCTAGAAGATGAGAAAGTAAGAGTAAACAAACAGGAGAGAAAAGATTACTTGAAGGATAAAGCTGAAGAGAGTAAACTTAAGGAAAAGTTAGCTAAACTTACAAGTGATTTGAACAGATCAAACCTGGAACTTGCTAGAGTACAAGCAAGTTTGGATTCTTCACAATTGAAAATAAAGCAATTGGAGGTCCAGATAAAAGATAAGAATGTTGAGGTGGAAAATATTACACAAGAGGCCCAACGTAATATAGAAATGTATAAGAAATTAAAAGTTGAGACCAATCAACGAGATAGGACTTATACAGAGACACTTATGGATTTGATGGATGATATTGCGAATCTTGGTCTTCATCAGGAAGAAAAGAATGCGACGATTCCAGAGAAGATTAATGAGCTTGATAATAGCAAGGATTATATTAAGATTCAGTCTCTACAACTAGAGTTAACTCAGTTGAGAGCAAATAAAGAACAGTGCGAGAAAGAGGCATTGGTAGAGTTAACGGCTGAGAAAGAGAAGGTGGCTAGGTTTGAGAATTTAAATAAGAAACTTAATGAACAGATCTCACATAGAAATGTTGAGGTTGCTCAGGTCAGGAAACGAGTGGATGGTTTACTTGACATCGTCTTGGATAAAAAAATGTGGTCTTCTGTCTATGTTGACAGTAATAGACAGAAAGTTGCGAAAAGCCAGCACCATACACTTTTTGCTCATAAAGAGTCCATACAGAGTAAACATAGATCGTTTCGAGGGAAATACAACTTTAACAGCAATAGTGGTATTAATAACTCTATTGATAGTTCTTGGCGTCAGTCTAATAAAGATTTTGGTATAGCAGCAAGTTCTGTTAATTACGAGAACAAATGTGAGAAAAAGCAGGTTAGAGCTCCTAAGATCAACCAGGTGTTTGCTGGTGCAGATTCTGATAAACTTGTAACAGGGAATAGATGTAGTACTATTTTTTCCAGGAATGAAACCCACTATGTCCAGGAAAATAAGCATTCTAAAGGTCCAGTTACTTGTCAAACTCAGCACAGCCAGTTTGACGGGATTGGTAAACATATTCCTAAAGATGAAAAGGATAACAGTTGTGGTAAGAGATATAATCACAAGATTAGTCAGTACCAAGGTAGTTTATCAAGGGGTAATTTTGATTCTCCAAGGAATTGTAAACAATTTAGCGGATTTCAACATTTTGATCCGAAGAATTCTATAAGTTATAGTAGAAATAACTGTAAGAAAAACTATCAATCTGGTAATGATTTTGCTACTAGAAAGCAAGTCCTGTCTAGTGGACATTGTTGTCAAGGAAGATATATTAACATCAACAATGCTAACTTGGATGAGAGACATAACATTTGTCATAATAGAGGAATTGACAAGAATATAAAGAGAGATAATAGCTCTTCACATGTTTCTCTACATAACTTGACTCAGCAAAAGACTAGAGTCATTGTTAATAAACAAAGCAACTGTAGTGATAAGTATCTTCATCATGTAACAAATAACAAGCGCAAGTATGCTAACTTTGCTCAACATGAGCCCATAGTCAGTTGTAATAGAGGTAAACAAGGTAACAATAACACTGGTGTTTTAAATACTATGTCTGATAATGTTGTTCAGCACGAGAAAGTGTCTCGGTGTTGTGAATGTAACATTTTGTTTCAGCCTACGGCAGTAATGTCTTCTGTGATGTCTAGAGATGGTAAAAGAAGAGCTGAGGGCATTTTGAAACGACCATTACTTTATAAGGATCAAAATAATGGGTAATTGTAATTTGACTTCTACGTTTTTTCTCCTTAGATTGTACCATTCATTAAAATGGAAATTTTCATTCATATATTTTGACAGAAGCGACTTTACGATAACAGTCAAGGCTCCTGTGTCATATTAGTAGTGAGAAAAGTGAGTCAACTCAGCATCCGTGTGTGCGTTCAAGCGTAACTTGTTCTGCGTCCCACTAAACATCTGATGTTTTGCTTGCTCAGGGTCAGGACATGTTGACAGGAAAGCGAGAGATTTCCATCTGATTTTTTTTTTACTTATGTAAACAGTAAATATTTTATTTTGTATTTGTTAGTATAATAAATGATATGTTCTTGATTTGCAATAACATGTAATTTCGTTTGAAATATTTAATGCATCATTTGATTGCCATGATTTTTTGTTTTTATTGTTAGCTATATTCCATTGTTGAACTTGCAGTGGTTTGTTTTGGTTTGTTGTTTTTGTAGCAGTTTTGTTAGGATAACTTTTTGTACATGTTGAGTTTGCAAGCCCTATGCACAAAACTCATTACTTGTAATGGTGCAATAATTACTTTTAGATAATTCATGAGCACTTGCATTTTTTCTCATATGTTTTATGTGATGTATATTTAAAAAAAAAAACTTACATTTGTTAATGTGTGTCTGTTTAGAAATAGATTGTTTATATGTCCTTCATTTTCTTAGAATCGATTTCATTATTAGTTTATTTATTATAGCTTTGAATTGGTTGTAAAGGAAATATTTTTTATGCAACTTAGTGCTACGAAACTTTTTTGTGTTTTTTTTTTTTGAAAATGTATTTTTTGAACGGTGTAATATTTTTTCTGTGCCAATGTTAATCTGTATATTATGGTTAGTAATGTGTAGTGTCATTAGTTCCTTGCAATTGTTTTAATGTTTGATGTATTTTCTGTATTTAGCGTGTGACTGAGTCAGTGCAAATCTTTTTGATAGCGTTTTATTTTTTGTTTATGCGATATCTTGTATAATTTATTATTAGTTATGCATAAGTTTTATAATTTGGTTAAATTACTTACTATTTTTTTTTGTCATAAGTTTTTTCCCCCTTGTGTTGTTAGTATAGATATACTTTGTCATTTTGTGTTATAATTTTTTATCGTAGTTGTATTAACTTATATTATATGATGTGTGATTTAAATAGTTATTGTAAGGTATTGTTACAACTTTTTCTACATGTGCATCTTTACTTTTCATCTGTCTTTGTTGACTATTCGTCATCTCTTTACATTTTTTCTGTTGTCTTTTCAGCATAATCTGATATGTTGTTTATACTTCCGTGTTTCATCTTTGTCTCACTTTATGCTTCGTGTATACTTTTTTCTGTTACGCTACTTAGACTTTCATTCTTTGTATTGTTCAAGTATTGAGGTAACTTTAGATCAGGGATAGTTGTATTTGCTTTACATGATTTGACATTGTGATATTATTTGTTGTTTTTCATATGATGATTTCACATTTTACTTCTTTTCGAATTATACTTTGTTTACTTGATATTATCATTTCTATTACTATTGTTTGTTGCTTGTTTGAGCATTATTGTATATGCTTAACTTAGTTCTGTAATAGATTAATTTTGAGATACTTAGCTTGGTTTTCTAATAGATTAATTTTAATAATCATACGTTGGATGATTGTTATTTACTTTACATTTACCGCTAATATTTTGTAGATATACTATTTCTGACCTATCATAAGATGAATTTTGTAAAACATATGTTAGAATTTCATTATCTTTTAAATTTTTTCGTTTTGGGAGTTAATTTTCAAAAAATGATAGAATCATTTTTTCTCCTGGGTGTGTGGGAAACTGTAACGAGTGATCCTATGAGAGGGGCAGTAATTCGGAATATGTTTTTGATCAAAGTAGATTATGAGTTACAATACTTGTATACCTGATTAAGCTGAGGTTTGTTTAACGTTATAATAGAAACATATCCTTTTATTTTGAGTGACAGAGTACAGAAAAGCGTGTGAACGCTTTTATCTCAAATGCTGAGATGTATTTATTCTATACTGTTTTTGAGCTGTGTTCAAAAACAGCGGAGTCTCGTTTTGGGTTTTTTGGCGGGACTAGAGTGTGTGATCCCGGAGAGGAGAGTAGGGATTCGGAGCGTTGGACCGGGGAGTGGTCAACGCTGTCTGTGTGTGTTTTTCGAGGATGTATGCCTACGTAGTGCTTTGAATAATGTCGACTTAATGTTTTTGCTGTGTGGACAGGCCATATTATGTATTTATGAAGCTGTGGTGAAAGCTATTATGAGTCCAGGATTGGGACAGGCCATATTATGTATTTGTGAAGCTGTGATGAAGCTATTATGAGTCCAGGATTGGGACAGGCCATATTATGTATTTGTGAAGCTGTGATGAGGCTATTATGAGTCCAGGATTGGGACAGGCCATATTATGTATTTGTGAAGCTGTGATGAAGCTATTATGAGTCCAGGATTGGGACAGGCCATATTATGTATTTGTGAAGCTGTGATGAAGCTATTATGAGTCCAGGATTGGGACAGGCCATATTATGTATTTATGAAGCTGTGATGAAGCTATTATGAGTCCAGGATTGGGACAGGCCATATTATGTATTTGTGAAGCTGTGATGTTGCTATTATGAGTCCAGGATTGGGACAGGCCATATTATGTATTTGTGAAGCTGTGATGAAGCTATTATGAGTCCAGGATTGGGACAGGCCATATTATGTATTTGTGAAGCTGTGATGAAGCTATTATGAGTCCAGGATTGGGACAGGCCATATTATGTATTTATGAGGCCATATTAAGTATTTATGAAGCTGTGGTGAAGCTGGTATTATAGGCCAAGATATTATTAACTGCCAGGAGTGCAGTCTGTTGAGCGCTGGGGATAGCGTGTATATTTCACTGTGAACTTTATGGTATTATAGGCCAAGATATTATTAACTGCCAGGAGTGCAGTCCGTTGAGCGCTGGGGATAGCGTGTATTTTTCACTGTGAACTTTATGGTATTATAGGCCAAGATATTATTAACTGCCAGGAGTGCAGTCTGTTGAGCGCTGGGGATAGCGTGTATTTTTCACTGTGAACTTTATATTAATGCCTACGTGTTCGTGTTGTAATTCAAACTGTATATTGATGTGATCGTGCTGTGACTTAATAAATCGTCATTAAATGTCACCAGGCGTTTACAAGATTCAATGACTGCTTCTGATGTGTGTACCTGTGATGAGTGTCTGTTCCAGATACACGCACTCTTCATCGCCCCACATGACACAACACACTGACATTAATCACCATAGTAGTATCAATCGGCAAGTGGAAGGAAGGATTTTTGTAAGGAAGCTGACAAAGAAGAGTGAAACCAGACAGATTATTTGGATTTTTAAAGAAAATTTCTACATTTTAATTCAAGTTGTATAGCGAAGAGTGACAAGTAAAGGTTCCTGGAGTTAAGTGATCTGCACAAAATTGATTGTCACGAGGTAAATTTAAAAAACAATGTACAGAAGAGATATAGTGATGGCTAAACAGTAAAGATAAACTTAATAGGTTGAAGCCTTTCTTTAGGAGTAGTTGGATGGAATGCAAAAGGTAGCATCTATACAATAAAACATATTTTAAAAATATTTTAAACACGCTTTAATGCATCAAAAACACAAAAATAATTTTTCATGGAGTTTATAGCTTGCATTCAAAAAATGTAACATCAAATTGACAAAAAGCATGGGGCGCTTAAGTGCTTATCATATAATTTTATCCATAAGTGTCTAATTAAGTATAAAGCAGAAGTTAATTTCGTGCAGTATCAGCGCCCCACGCTTTTTGTCAATTTGATGTTATAAACTCCATGAAAAATTATTTTTTTGGTTTTAATGCATTAAAAGCGTGTGTTTAAAATATTTTTAATGTGATTTTTTTCTATTTTCTTCTTTTTAGTGTTAGAAAAATTATGACATTCTAAAACATAAACAATATTTTTACTTATTGTAAATCTGGTCTAACATTTCTTAAGAACACCACCAACTCTTGAATTTTTAATTAACTTCATTATGGCCCCTGATTTGTTTACATTTCCTTACGAAAAACTGTAATTACTCATAATGTCATAATTACAATATTAAATAATTGACTGATTATTGTATTGTCATCGGAAATACACAACTATGCCAAGTTTCAGAGCTATTGCTCATCTTGAAGTGATTGAAAAATTGATTGCAAGATTTGAAAGTGACACGAAAGTGACATACAAGTGAAGTTAAATAAAAGCTTGTAAAAAATTGTCTGAACTTTAATGTTCCGTAGCCATGATATCAACTATGTAAAATATAATTATAATATTTTCATCTTTCACCTCTCCAAGAGAGCACAGGTTCTCAACAAACTTATGCCAAGTCTTCCTGTCCTGTGCCATCAGCTCTAGGTCTCACCTTGTCTTCTCCATTCCCTTCAAGTCTGTCGCCAGTTCTCTTTTCAATATGTTATTTGGTCTTCCTTCACCTCTATTACCCTAGGGATTTCAGAACAAGGACCGTCTGGTAATGCTATCTAAGGTTTCCTCAGTGAGTGTCCTACCCATCTCCATCATATTCTTCTTATCTCTGGTTCCACTGGTGCTTGTCTAGTTCTAGTCATCAGTTCCACATTAGAGATCTTGTCATACCACTTCAATCCTTCCATGCTACACAAGCATCTATTTATGAAAGTCCGTATTAAACAAAAACAACAACCAAAAAGTTAGACTTTCATAATTTATAAAGCATAGCATTATTTTTGTAACTTCACTATAATAGTTATGATGTTAAGAAATTCTCCAGCAAAGGATAATGAAAGTCCTGCATTAAAAACATGCAACCTCCATGATTCATAATTAACTCAAGCACATTTCTAAATCTGATTTTTTTTTTCAATTGTAATTTTCTATTTTCATAGACCCCTTACCTCAGCCATCTCATATTGTTCATCTTTGCGCAGCAGTAGTCCTGCCCAGGCTATAATATTATGGGCTATTTCCTCATCTGAAGAAAGCAAAAGTAAAGATTAACCGACATTTCTTGCAATATATAATCCCTGTTGTCAACTGTCTAGATGTATATAATCAAAATAAATATTTATTCAGAGTGTGTCTTCAGCTTTAATATGGTAGATACAAGTTTTATCTCTGTTAATCATTTTGTTTCCATAAATAATAAGAAATAACCCATTTAATTCCAGGAAGATTATATTTGAATTCAGATCTGAAATTTACTCTAGTGACTCCATTCAAGTGAAAGTACCTTGTATATTAGGTCTAGCTGTCCCTTTCTGTTGTATATTCTCATCTTGTAACTCATCCCTGACAAAAACCAATTACCCAATTTTCACAACATCAATGTATAAAGTCTTAGTGCAGTCAATTTCTGTATTGTTGTTCACCACTCTGACTGCTCACATATTTTACTTCAAGTACCGTAATGTTCTTTACTATGATATGTTGACACATTTCGTACAGGAAAAATGAAGAGGACAAATGCTGTTTTAGGCAATACAACATAGGATATAATGCATGAGGAGGACCATAGAGATAATGGATAAATGGATGTAATTTTTTTAAAATGTTCTCAATTATTATGCAAGCTACCTAAATAAACTCAAGACGGCAACAGTGGTTTAAACAAAAACTGAAACAGTGATAATAAATGACTTTACTTATGAAAAAAACGACATAAACTTTACAGGCTGCTTACTCAGAGGAAGATCGTGATCTTCAGGTGACAAGTCATGGGACGTCAGCTTTGCAAGCAAGGCTGCCTCTCGTGCCTGTCTTCTTTCCATCCTCAGCCTTATCCATTCAGCATTCTGCTCAAGACTAAATTCACTGGTTGTCAAGAGTAGAGAGATAACAGTTATGTTTTTCAGCCTTTTGGTAGACCGCATGAAAGTTATTCTTTCAGCCTATTGGTAGACCAGATAAATGTTATTATTTCAGCCTATAGGTAGACTACATAAAAGTTATTATTTCTGCCTATAGGTAGACCGTATGAAAGTTATTTCACCCTAATGGTTGACCACATGAAAGTTTCTACTGATGTAAATAAAAAAATCTTTCAGAGTATGCCGTAGCTAGTAGTGAGTTAATCCTATGTAGGTGAATGTCTTATGCTTTGTTTGTTCCTCTCTCTCTCTCTCTCTCTCTCTCTCTCTCTCTCTCTCTCTCTCTCTCTCTCTCTCTCTCTCTCTCTCTTTCTATCTCTGTGTATGTGTGTGTGTTCTTTACCCTTCAGTTCCCCAAGGAGCATAGGCCTTCATCAAAAGTAAGACACGTTCTGTCACGTGCCATCAGCTCACGTTCTGTCACGTGCCATCAGCTCACGATCTTTCCATGTCTTCTTAATCATTTTCATTTGTCTACAGTTATCTTCCCTTGCGTGTTTTGGTTTAACCTCTGCTTCTCTTACTCTGGTCATTCCAGACCAAGAACTTCGTGACAATGCTATCAACAGCTTTCTTGAATGTGTGTCTTATCTATCTCCAGCGTTTTATTGTTATCTCTTGTTCCACTGGCACTTTTCTGACGTTTTCTCTATTTTTTTGTCATCAGTTCCGTATTATGACCTTGCCATAGGGGTCATTCACATATGACGTCATATATGTGACGACCCCTTACTAGAACTGGTGATTTTGTCTTTGATATTTTCTCCATATTTGTTAAACACCTTAAAACACTACAACTGTTGCCTTCTGAAAGTCTGCAAAACTTTTGCAAAGTTGAAATGAAAGAAATTGGGTCTCATACTGGTTTGGTATAATTGCAACAAACTATTTACTTACCTATCTGTCCTCATTTTGAGCCAAGACAGCTGTTGGGAACTCCCAGTACTGAATGAGAAGGCACCTGAAACAAAACAAAAAACTATATATATATATATATATACTTACATACACATATTCCCTGTGTAATTTATGTGGGAGGGAGGGGGGGTGTGTCTCCAAAGAAACAAAGATATAATAGGATTACTGCATCCTCAAGCATGTCGTACAAGGAGACTAATATGAAAGTGATCATGGGTGGTTGGTCATCTCATCACAGAAATCACTGCTGTAGGAGCATGTCAATGATTGGTGCAGGCTTCTTACTTTGGAACCAACTACAGTGGTGACTCCGTGCTCTATAAGAAGTGCAAAGGAAAATGATGAAAGAGAAAAGCGAAGTGCAAATAAACGAACATTTTCTTGTTGGACGTGGTCATAAGAAACTAAGAAGTACCGTACCGTAGTAAGATTATATTAAATCAGGAGGCAGTTTCTTTGCCATTGATCATAAAAAGACTCGCACTATCTTTATGCTTTCACCTTATATCTTGTCGGTAGTGCCTTGTATATTGGACACAGGCGACATTATAATAAGTTTATATGCTAGGTCACCCAGGAGAAAACTTTCTTAGTATATCAGCTCGTGCTGCGAAGCGCCGAATCATACGTTCGAATCATACAGTTCTTGAAGAATTTAAAAAGTTTCTAAAAAAAGAACATCTGATGATTTTTTAAGTAAAAGTTTGGAGAATACAAGACAAAATAGATAAAAAAAAAAAAAAAAAAAAAACAGACCTATTAATTTCAGTCATTTAATGACTCATTAAAGCATCGGATAGAAAGTAGTCAAGCAGACTACATGCCATCGGTGATGATAAAGAGGAAAATCCTGGAACAAGTCAAGAGTGTCTCATACCTTAGAGACAAATATAATAACAGAAGACGACAGATGTGAGGCACAAATTAAGAAGATAATATTAATGGCCAAAGCTACATTCAGAACCCGCGCTAGAGCATTCGGCGCCTGAGGCTGGTGGTTTCACGTGCGCCCCTTCTCCCTCGTACTTCTTGCTGTTAAATAAAGTCTAATGGAAAATTCCAACATTACTAATTGTCTAACTGAAACATATGAATCGAACAATGAAACAGTCTTGCTAGCTTTTCTGGTAAGTACTGAAAAGCACATTGCACCGTGAAATCTAAATTGAACACCAATTAAAATAACACGCTTTTTATGGTGCACTTTTCAGTGTGCTAGAAATATTCAGACAATTTTCTTTTTCATTGTGCATTGACCATAAGCCATAACAAGTTTGATTTCAAAGATTCAATGAAGTTGAAATGGATTGAAATTACGAGAGTCGCGCTGGTGTAGTGGTTACCCCACTGTGCTGGCGATTGGTTGATCCAGGTTCGAGCCCTGGCTAGGACATTTGAAAGAATATCGTCGACCAGGACTTGGACTGGATTAATTCGAGCCCCGGCGAAGACTTTTGAAGCAGTCTCGTCGACCAGGGACTGGAATAACCTGAACGGCTCCTGAGCCGACCCAACTCTAATGGGTACCTCCGAAATCGGCGAGTATCTGCCTGAATGGCGAGAGAACACTAGTCAGTGTACATAGAAAAAAGGGATACTCACGTAAAATCAGTCTCAGGTTAGACATATTAACAAGAGATTTCGCCTCGAGTAGTAGCGGGCGTACTAAAAAAAAAAAAAAAAAAAGAATGAAATTACCACAGGAGAGATAGTGACGTCATCAGGATATGCAGCAGAATGAGAGCAGAATAAGTATACCCCTCCCTCCTCCTTTTTAAAAAAAGTGCTTTGGCGGGTTACTTGCTTACATTTACAGAAGTGTTGATATAATCTTAATTTTGTGCTTGTGCTGTACTGAGAGGACTTCAAGTTGTTGTTTAGACTAAAAAAGTCTGTTCTTGCTTTGTTCATTCTGTTGTTAATGTCTTTGCTTGCTCCGCCGTCTGGTGTTACTATGCATCCTAGGTATGTGAAGGTGTCTGTTCCAGTCGCTGATTCCTTACTGATATGGGCTCAGGGTTGCTCACATTGAGCGCCATGACCTCTGTCTTCTTTAGATTGATGTTCAAGCCAACCTGCTGGCTATACTTATTAAGTCTATCCGTTTTTTCCTGGATGTGTTGATGTGAATGTGCTAGTAGTGCAATGTCACCTGCATATTCCAGATCTTCCAATGTAGAAAATGTAGTCCATCTTATTCCTCTTGGACTGCCCTCTGTTGTCTGGCGCATCACGCAGTCTATCACTGTTAAAAATAGAGTGGTTGATAAGGAGCATCCCTGTCGTACTCCTGTCTTCACCTCAAAGGTTAGGTTGCTATGCCCAACGCTACACGTAAAGTTGGCATAGAGGTTTTTTATGATTGACACTATGCAGCTTGGAATTCCATAATCCCTCAGTATTTTCCATAAACTGTCCCTATGTATACTGTCAAAAGCCTTTTCAAAATCAACGAAATTAATGTACAGCTGTCTGCCATTCTGAGCACTGCTCTATAATGTTCCTGAAGGTAAATATATGATCTACACATCTTCTGTTCTTTCTAAATCCTGCTTGTTCTTTCCTCAGTTTGTGGTCTACTGCTTTTGAAATTCTCTGTATAATTATCCTGCCTAGTAATTTGCTGGGAACTGAGAGAAGAGTTATTCCTCTCCAATTATTGCAGTCTGCAAGATCTCCCTTCTTGGACAATTTGACAATTATTCCTTTGTTCCTGTAGCGAGATTTGTTAACACTTGCTTGGTTGTAGCGCGACACACGCCCACGCGACACCCACACACACAGTGCAAGGTCGGCTCGGCGGGTCTTTCTTTGAAGTTTGTAGACAGCGGAAATGTGAATTACGTTTAGCTGGAACGATATTACAAAAGAATGAGGAAATAAGCTATATAGGAATGTATGGCGGACTCTAAAAGTATGCATTTACTGAAAATTAAATTATTAACTACCGGAGAACGCCCGGTTGGAATAATATTAAATAAATATAACTCAACAAAGGAGATAGACTAGGAATTATATCCAAAAGGATATTATCCAAATATAAATAGTTTTAAAGATAATTAATATTTTTCACCTTCATCACATCGGCTAAAAGTTAACTAATAATCTTTAAAAATTTATTACACTAACAAGCCTCAACGGATTTGGATAAAACGTATATGGAATGAAAGCCTCATATGGGGAAAAGGGAATGATACATAGGAAGGACGGAAGAATATAAGTGTGTAGTGAACAGAAGAGAAAAACAAGTACATGAAAAACACA
Source organism: Oreohelix idahoensis (assembly GCA_024509875.1). Taxonomy (NCBI): domain Eukaryota; kingdom Metazoa; phylum Mollusca; class Gastropoda; order Stylommatophora; family Oreohelicidae; genus Oreohelix; species Oreohelix idahoensis. Next base: position 14,339 of record JAMPIV010016711.1, read on the forward strand.
GATTGCTTCAAATCGCCTCAAATCAGGAGATGAAACTAAAATCTTTTGGGGAATTTGGGAGGTGCTTTCTCGTCCGGGCGAGAGACTGAAATATAAGGACAGAGCGGCGCATTGGAAATCACACACCCCAAATCCAGAAGCCAGAGTGAGAAACTGGAAGACAGCATCTGCAAGAAAAGTTCTATTTTCACGCTGCATGCAGGGCAGATTAAATTAAGCCAATACAGTCTCACCGTGAGCTTATAAATCCTAAGAGGGTATGTAAGTTTATTAAAAATATATGTATTACTAATATCATTTTTTTTCAGATTTTATTTCTGATTGATTGTAGCAGATATAATAAAAAAGGGAATGACGCTAACCAGAGATAACCTTCACCGGCATTGTCAGGAAGCATAACCATTAATTGGTTAACCACATATATCATGGCTAGTTCTTGCCTGGAAGCTTACGACATACCAGCAAGTACATAAGTGACTTGACATCCATAAGTGGAAGGCAAAGGTTATATCGTACCCATGTATCATAACATGTGATTTATTCATGTATATTGTTAATTCTGCACAGTATACATTATCTTATCATGCTATCTCTGTAACATACTACCATGATTCATTCATTTATATACAAACACTGAAGACATGGTCGCATCATGAACAGCTGTGGGTGGTGAGATTGTTGGAACAAAATGGCCATCTATTACCTTTTGTTCCAGGTTTTTATGATCAATGTTTATGATCATTCCTGATCGAGAAACTAAAGACTTGTAGAAGTTGATCCAGCTCACTGAAGCCTAGAGGTCAACCACTCTTCAACACCTTAGTCCCCCGTAGTTATAGGGCGGGCTGAAGGAAAGTCTTCCGTACTCCAGTGTGTCGGAGGAACCTCGAGCAGACGTGGCTAAAGTTGAGTTTATGTGTATCCATCCAACAAATCCTGTGAGCAGTTTCTAAAACGACTGTTTAATGATGACAACTAGATGGCAAGAGATAATGTGACAAAATTGTTTTATAAGTTCAGTGGAAGATAAATCCAAGACTTTTTAGCTTGTTTATTTGATTTGTAACTGTAAATAATCATACATTTTACCATCTTACAACAACCATTTCTCATTACAAGAATATATAGATGTACATAATAAATTGGATAATTGTACTCATTTGACTTGTTAAATCTTTAACTGTTAAAATTTTGAGTTACCTTTTCAAAATTTAATTATATTATCACATAGGGTTACGATAGCGAAAGTAGCAACTTATACTTCTGAAGCCTAAATCTATTGTCCAGCTCAGAGTATTCACAGCTGTAACTCACTTGTGATACCAGTGTACTTCTCGGGCGCTGGAACTTCATACTTTCTGGAGAGAGATTCTACTTCTGCTCTACCACTATCATCATAATAGGAAAACCTTTCGCTACAGTTCCACTCCGTTGGTGTTGTCCCTGTTTTCCAGACCTGTGCAAATAGTGGTTCTAATAGTTCTGCTGCTATCTCAGGGTCTGTCTTAAATAGCTTTGCATTTAAGTTATCATGACCAGGAGCTTTTCTGTCCTTTGACCATTTGATTGCTGTGATGATTTCTTCTGTTCGTGGAATGTCTGTATTAACATCTAGATCATTTTTAGCCTCAGGAACATTCAATTGTGTCTCTGGTGGTTCCTTGTTCAGAGTTTCTCTGAAATGCTCCACCCATCTTGTTTCCTGTCCCTCTGCTGTCATGATGAGATTTCGTTGCTTATCTCTTACTAATGTAGTATTGTTTGCACCTCGTTTTCAGCTGATGATTTAGTTATTTTGTATACTGTGCTTTGTTCATTTCTCAGTGCTGCCTCTTCTGCCTTAAAGGTTAGCTTGCTTTGCCCAACGCTACACGTAACGTTGGCATAGAGCCTTTTTATGATTGACACTATACAGCTTGAAATTCCATAAGCCCTCAATATTTTCCATAAACTGCCCCTATGTATACTGTCAAAAGCCTTTTCAGAATTAACGAAATTAATGTACAGCTGTCTTTGCCGTTCTGAGCACTGCTCTATAATGTTCCTGAGGGTGTCATGTACGCCAGCAAAAACTTTTCCGCTTTGCTCGGTCTACAGCCATCCTCTGGTACCCCAGCTCTGGTTTATGCTTAACATCTCTGCCTACACATTCTCCGCTAGATGGCTTTTGACCGTCCTTGCTTTCGCGTTCCTTCTAGAGTTCATAGCATAGCAGTTCTGGTGATTGTGTCAGGGTCTCTTCTGAGAATGTGGCCACTCCAATACCAGCTTCTACCCGCTATGATGATGCGCATGTTCTCATAATAAGTAACTCATTTAAAAATCAAATGCACGCATTTCTGACATGTAATAATAACCTTCCTTTGTCCATTGACCTCTGTCAAATCATCCTTATTTGTGATTTCATCTGTCAGTGATATTCTTCACATTAATTTATAACTCGGCATATCTGTTGCCGCCTGTGTTCTCTTACGGATTGTCCATAATTCACTTCCATATGAATGGATCGGCTCTAAGAAGCAATGAAGAATTTTCATCCTTTCACAAACGACGACAGCTTGTTGTACAGGAATCTTCCTTTTTTATGGATAACACGACGTTTCTGTTGTCACCTGTGTTCTCTTTTACGATTTATCCATATTGGTCACATTCACTTTCATGAAACTATACACAACTTTGATATATATTACCTGAAACGACCCTGACATTTATAGACTCAATCAATTATATCACTTAAATAAGGCCTGCGTCACCAGCACTCTTCTATATGGCAGCGAGACATGGACAACCAACGATAAGCTAAAAAGAAGGCTCACTACCTTCCATCTATAATCGTAGACTGTTCAAATACATTATGAGTGCGGATTATATGCCACCCTAAGGGATTATGTTTCGTATTATTATCTAATATACTGTATGGAGGGTCTGATGATCTAGTTTTTCATTTTAATATACCCTACTTCTTAATTGTAATCAGATACTGCAAATATATGCTTTTATATTACTTATAATGTTGCATCGCCATTGAACTAATACCTTAAGTATGTTGGAGAATGTCTGGATAACTAGCAATAAAAGATGAGTAAGAGGAAGGGCAAAATGCAAGACGGGCATATATGTACGATTCTCATCTATCAGTTAATACCCTTTACCTCCCTAAGGAGCATGTGTCATAAAGCTGGATCTCGTATAGTGGAGGCGTCAACAATTTACTCCCTGTGGCAGTATTTGCTTGGGACTCAAAGCTGCTCACCTGTGGGAACATTTCCCGCATGCGCTGACAACACATGAAGTCCCAGGTCATTCAGCAGATTTCCAAAATGTCACGAGTTCTTATTATATGCCACCATAATCTGATTACGTTCTAAATTATGTCTAATTTACTGTATGAATGGTTTAGATTGTGTTTGTTTGTACTTTTGTGCTTTTTTGCTTTTTTTCTTTTGTGTTTTTTTAAGGTATTAATTTTTTTAAACTTATTTAATTAATACATTTTTTGGGGGGTTTTTTTGTTCCTTAAATTTGATTATGTCTGGATGTTACAAATGTATATTATTATTTTACCTCGATAATGTTGTATGCTTAAATAATGCTAAAAATACATTTGCTATTGAAAGGATACGGTATGTAAGATGACAGAGAGAAGAAGGGCAGAATGTAAGACGGGCCTGCGTGCCCAATTCTTAACCCTTTGAAAATAAAGATCGTTCGTTCGTTCGTTATCTTGGTTTTTCATGGAAGGACAAAGTGATAAATGTCGAAGTTCTGTCACTTGCTGGCCTTCAAAGCATGTATACACTGCTTAGACAGCGCAGACTTGGTCATATAAGCCGCATGGAAGATGGTCGCATCCCCAAAGATATGTATATACGGGCAATTGATAGATGACAAAAGAATAGTCGAGCGACCGCAGCTGAGGTCCAAAGATGTGTGTAAGAGAGACTTGAAGATATTTGACATAAATCTAGCAACCTGGAAGTATGAAGTCTCCGATTGCACCAAGTGACGATGCTCCCTACGGCGCCACCTCAGATTGGGTGAAAAGAAGCTCTAGCATCAAGCAGAAGAGACAAGAACTCACCGAAAGAAACTTCAGGAAAAAAAAAACAGCTGCGGGCTATCACCTCAGGGGCGCATTCACATAGTCAGTAACGACTGAATGGGGTATTACTACTACTACTATACTTATATAACAGAGATAGGGAGCCGCACTGGTGTAATGGTTACAACGTTGCGCTGGCGACCAGGTATTCAAGGTTCAAACCCGGGCGTCAGCATTTGAAGGAGTGTCAACGACCGGGATTTTGGCTGAATAACCTGAACGGCTCCTGAGATAAACCCTCAGTGGATGGGAAGGAGCGAAGCTCCTGACCGGGTTGGAAGGAAAGTCCACAGGCTCCCAGTCTCGCAATGACATGTCATTGGGCCAATGGGCTGAAAGCCCAAGTGCCGCTGGTTAAGGAAAAAGAAATATATAACAGAGATGTTAAAAATGTCAAAAACACATCAATGCACTCAATACAAAAACACATCAATGCACTCAATACAAAAATGCAGCTGAGGGCTATCACCTCAAGAGTGCATCATTCTCTTAGTCGGTTATGACTAAAGGAGGCTCTTACTATTCAATACAACGTGTGAGAGATGCAGTTTGAAGGTCAGCAAGTCTGAAACAGATGCACTGCAGGACAGCAGAAATGAAGGTGTCTAAATTACCTTAATCAAGCAAATCAGACTTTATTTCTACTAGGAAGCATTTTCATAATGGATAGAAGAATAATGGGAAATTATGGAAATGTAATGTCAAATGAGCATTTGATAGGTTAAGCCGTACGGGCGCTTGTCTATCGGTGGTAAAGTTACCGTGTTCCGAGATAGAAATCTAGTAGTATCATGCTCCAGTCTCATCAGCCACTACCATCTCCATATCAAAGTCCACTGCAATGGATCTCCAACGTCTTCTTTCTCTTGTCTTGATGAAGCACTCTGATACTCTTTCATGTCCATCTCTTGATGTTATCTTCCCACGTATAGTCTTTTTCTTGCACGTTTGCCTTCAACTCTTCTGTCTGTTATGGTCTCCAGTAAGGTGTTTTATCTTTTTAGATGGCCAAAATAGATTAAAACTTGTGGATGTCCAATTTTCAGTCTACTCTGCTGTAAAAGGATAATTGACTAAGCTTTTCAGGTAATGAAGGCAAAGGCAGCGAGGAAGGGAACTGATCACCTCACCTCATCAAGCTGAACCTAGTATAGCGAAGTCTATGATATTCCATTCCCCTACGGCAGTATTTCCTATGGGACTAATTTAACTTTACAGATATGAAGTCGGGGGGGGGGGGGGGGGGGGGGGGGAAGGGGGGGGTGCCAAAGGCATGCATGGGTTTCAGACCTCTGACCATCTAATTTTATTTCAAATATGAATTTTAACCATTAGGCTCAGAGAAGAAGAGACGTTGGAATATGATTTACGGAGATCAACCCTCAGATCATCATACGTCTTCCTGCTCTCCAATGGTTGACTTGTAAAATCTCAGTTCCTTGTTTCACGGATTTTATAGTTTGATCCTGTCATTTCTATTGTGTTCTTCTCAAATTATGTCTTTACGAGGAAGTTACCCGCCAAAACATGGCGAGAAATAATTGCGTCGTGATTTTTCTGCTGATGATGGCATTATTTTATTCCTTTCCATTCCACTTCAACTTCATTGGATCTTTCTAGTCAAACTTATCATGACTTGAGGTCACTGGTCAGAACACCATGTAAAAATATTGATAGACTTGAGAGCTTTTTCATGATTTTCCACGTAGCTTTCACTGTGCTGTGTGCGCCGTTTCCCTATTTCCCCCCAAAATACACAAAGAAAATATTGCAAGGTACGGTACTCGCTATCTTATAATTGTTGTTCAATATTCTTCACGGTGAACAGCGTGCCTTGTCCATATTTTAACGAAAAGTGACATGATTTTAATAATTGTACTATATAGTGCGTTTCACTCAGATAATTACGAGTAGTAACATAGTGATTCGTCTTTACGAACGTAGTGAATTACTCATCTTAGGAGCCGTGGTAGCACAGTGGTTAGTGCACTGGCTTCCTAGCTCGGTGGTCCATGGTTCGATCCCCAGTTGAGGTGGGATTTTTTAGACCGCAAACGGTTACGGGGTCTACCCAGCCTCAAAAATTGGGTACCAGAGCAACTCTGGGAAGGTTAAGGCGGCCGTCGTGATGCTGACTACATCACCCCTAGTGTGCCAATGGTAAGAAAATCTGGGCCTAACATCATATTCCCATTATGCTTCAATGGGCGTGTAACGGGATCCTTTACCTTTATCTTATTCTTCTAACGACTCGCCAATCAAGAATTTCTTTAAACCTCTTTGACAGATGACCACAATAGCATTTTTTTAAAAATTATAAACTCTTCTTTAGTAGCTGTGTTTCACTGTCATACATTTACGATATTTCTTTGCTTGATAAGTGTTTTTTTTTTTTTTAATAGCTTATAAAATATTTTTTCTTCTTTCTTTTAATCTTCAAATAGATGTCAAGTCATTACTATCGTCTGGCTCTAAAACATGGAGGGAAAAAACAAACAAAAAACATAACAAAAAACAAAACAAAAACAAAACAAACATAATAGGCATATGGACTCGATAAAGATCAATGGTCAAGTTACTGAAGAAGTAGAAAGCGTTATATATCTGGGGAGTTACATTGACAAAGATTGGGGAACCGATGAGGACGTCTATTCTACAATAAATAAAGCCAGATGCGCTTTTAATGCCCTTCGACCAATATGGGACTCCTCAGCTATATCCAGAGAGAACAAAATTAGAATCTTTAACACAAATGTAAAGTCAGTCTTGCTGTATGGCTCAGAGGCATGGCATGTCTCAAAGGGTATCACCTCCAAGCTACAGACATTTGTAAATAGATGTCTCCGACGGATCCTCCGTAAAAGATGGCCAGATGTAATAGCAAATGTAGAGCTAAGGAAAAGATGCGGGCAACAGCCAATACAAATGGAAATTAAGGAAAGAAGGTAGTGGTAGATAGGCATACACTCAGAAGAGAACAATCAAGCATAGCCAGAGGTGCCCTTGACTGGAACCCACAAGGGAAAAGATGAGTGGGGAAGCCAAGGAGAACTTGGAGAAGAACAGTGGAAAAGGAAGCTAAGGAAATTGGAATGACTTGGGCACAGCTGAAAAAGACAGCCCAGAATAGAAATCGATGGAGAGCAACTGTTTCTGCCCTATGTTCTATGAGTTACGGAAATGAATGATGATGATGATGTGGTGGTCTATTGTACTCTGTCCAGGTGATAGTTATCACAAAATGAAGAACTGGTGAACAGTGCAAAGGTGAAGAAAACAATAAAAACTTTAATTATCAAACGTTGGATGATTGAAAATGGTGCACCAGGAAAATTGATTTAACATGTATCAGTTGATCAATAACAATGCCGCGTTAGACACCGATGAGGCCCCACATTTTTGTATACTTGAGATAAGACTTGAAACAATAACTTTTGTTACGTTCCCGGCGAGAGACACCGAGACTCGTCAAAGTTAGTCCTCGGTTAATGTTGCAAACGTTGTATTCGTTACATTTCATTTATTTCAAAGAAAATATGAGCGGATAGACAACTCTCCTTATCACAATATGGACATAATCGTTAGTAAAGAAAGATCTCCATCAACATCTGTCTCTTATCTTGATGGTGCGCGCTGATAGACACTTTCATGTCCATCTCTTGATGTAATCTCCGACATATAGCGCTGTCTTCCTCTTGCACGCTTGCCTTCAACTCTTCCTTCAGTATTAGCTTATTTCATGGTCAAAATATTTCAGCTGTCAAATTTTCAGTTTACCCAGCTGTAAAATGGTAAGTGACTCTGCTTTTGAGTTAGGGAAGGCAACGAAAACGAGGAAGAGAACTGGTTACACAACCTCATCAAGCTAAACCAAGAATAGTAAATTCTATAACATTTCACTTCCTTACGCCAGTATTTGCTGTAAGACTAACTGTTTTTTTTTTAACTTTATGGACGTAAAGAGGGGATTGGGGGTGGGTGTTAAAGGCATGCACGGGTTTCGCTCAAAGAAGAAGAACAGGCATTGTTATATGAGTTACGGAGATCGACCCTCAGATCACATCATACGTCCTCTGGTTCCTCAAAGGTTGACTTAATAAAATCTCAGTTCCTTGTTACATACATTTTTATAGTTTGATCCTGTCAGTTATGTTGATGTTTATTTAAATTATGTCTTTATAAGGAAGTAACCTGCCAAAATATTGGGGGGGCTGGGGTGGTGTGTATGATAATTATGTTGTGATTTTACCTGCTGCATGTCCTGATGACGTCATTAATTCTCATGTAGCCATTTTATTCTTTCCCATTCCATTTCAACTTAACTTGATCTTTGTAGTTAAACTTGTCATGACTTATGGTCAATGGTCTCAACACCACGAAATAAAATTTAAAGGTTTTTACATCGATGTTCAAATTAGCTTTCACTGTGCAATGCGCCGTTTCCCTCTTTTTTCCCCAAAAAAATGCCTTACGAGCACATTGCAAGATTGGAATTTTCTTGTAATGGGTGTTCACTTTAGTTTACCACGATGCAATACGCGTATTTTTCAATATTTTTCCAAAAATTTGTGGATTTTTTCTCATTGGACTTTACAGGACATTTCACTGGGACAATTAGTAATATGGTGATTAATCTTTACTAACGCATTGAGTTACTTATCTTGTTCTTCTAACTTCTCGCCATTTAAGAATTTCTTCAAGCTTCTTTGACAGATGTCCACAAAAGCTGTCTACTTTCTTTCTTTCTTGCTTGCTTTTTTTCTTTTACTTTTAAAAATCTCCTTAAAGTAGCTTTGATTTACAGCATTTCGTTCACAATATTTCTTTGTTTGATAAGTTTTTTTTTTTTTTTAAATGACATATAAAAGGGTTCTTTTTTTTTTTAACCTTTATCTAAAATGTCAAGCTAACGGGGCTCTGAAACACAGAGAACAAAAGAAAAAAAAAATCACAACAACAACCAAACAGCTACAGACTTTCATAAATGTGTGCTTGTGTAGAATAAAAGGCTTGATATTGGGCGACATGTTCACCAACGTCGAACTGACGACAAGAACGAAACAAGTTCAAGTGGAACAAGATATGTCAAGAAGACGCTGGCGACGGATAGGTCAAACATTGAGGAAACCTGTTGATAGCCTTACAGGGTAGCTCTTTGTTCTGGAATCCCCAGGGTAAGAGAGGCAGAAGCCGACAAAATTAAAATAAAATAAAAAACACACGGAGAAGAAAACGTGAGGCAGAAATGAAAATGATGAGGAAGACATGAACAACCCTTGAGCTGATGACACGTGACAAGAGCACGTGGTAGAGTTTGTTTAAGGTCTATGCTACTTGAGGAGATAACAGTATTGATTGATTGGTTCGTTAGTTGATTGATTGATTGATATGTTGGTGATTGATTTTACTATTTTAAAAAAGTGCTGGTTTGCATTTAAGAGCGAAAATTTGGTTTTACAATATCATATCAAAATAAAGGGTTGCGTTTTTAAACAGCGTAATGCTATAATAAGCACATAATTTTATAGCACTTATATTTGAGTAATAATTTTATACTCAAGTGTAAATTTAAAATTGAATAGTCTGAAAATAAGAATAATAACAGAGTGCAAATCTAGTTCTTAATTGTTTAGAGATGTCATTATACCGTACCGACCTATACCGTTAATAAAACTCTGATTTACTTTATCTATTTATGTGTATACGGTGATCTGCGATTACTCTGTCCGGGTGAAAGTTATCAAGAATGGAGCACTGATGAACTGTGCACAGGTAAAGATGAAAGAAATGTTTATGTGTCAAACGTAGGAAAACATTTCTTCTTCTTCCTCGTTCGTCCTGAAAAGGACGTTGGTTGCGTTGTGTCTGTTTACGCCGGAGCCGCGATATCTGCGCCTTTCGGCCGACACATCCGACTTCAGCACAGCATTTTTTGGGACAGGGTTTGCCTTCCCTCTTCGATCCCTACACTCTCAGGCAGACTGCAGTGATGCAGCCTGTTTCCAGGACCACCACATGGAGGTGGAGTAGGGTCTTTGTCAGCTCTGGTTCGCTGACCCTGACGCAAGCAGTCAAGCTATGGGGTCGCTGACTGCATTCTCTATTGCTGCATCTTTGGGTCCCGGAAAACATTTAAAATGTTACTTTTTAAAAAAATGTTACCCGAGCAAAATGGAGTTAATGTACGAGTAAACTGAACAAGGCCGTGGCAGATTCCGCCGTGTCCACACATATTCTTTGCTTGAGATAAGACAGCAAAAACTATTTCTTTTGGTACGTTAGGGAAACTGGTCAGAAGTCAGTTCGGACAATGTTGCAAACGTTGTTGTCATTAGATTTCATTTATTTCAAAGAAAAATTAGCAAAAAGAAAAAAACCCTGCTTATCCCCATCTTGACCTAATCCCCAGAACAAGGTGTTATTTATTGTTCATGAGTCTATCAGGCCATTGATTTTTATGGCAACCTGGCTTGGCTTTGCTTGACTGAGATTGTCTGCCAGATGGGACAAGTCGGTGTTCTCTTTTGGCAACAAGGAACATCGTTTGTGTGTTGTCGGGCATATCCGGTTTACGAATAATTGTTGGAAAATATCGCGTTACATACCGAAAATATCTCGTGGAATATTCTGAATTAAAAAAAAAAAAGCTAACGTTTTTACCAACCAGGTCTCGAATGGTGTGAATAAACTGAAGCAGTACAATTATTTGAATCAGTGTATGTATGAGAAATAAATAAAACAATTCACATATTTAAATAGACTACTTGTAGAACAATATCTTTTAAGTACCGGGATTAACAACAAAATTAAAATACATGATTGCGGAATGTGGTATAAAAGCTTTTTTTTAAAGAATAAGTATCCCGTTTAACCCTTGATGAGTTTTAATTAGGATATAATAATAATAATAATAAATTCTTTAAGCACCAAACACGGCGCATAAGACAGAAACCAGTGCTTTCCAGGTTGTACGTTGTAACGCCACTCCTCTTAGCTCTTGCACATTGTTTAATCCCAACGTTCTTCCTTCTCTTATTATTGTTCTTCTGAGTGTTTCTTTTGGTCTTCCTTTTTTCCTCTTACCCTCAGGAACCCAAGTGAGTGCCTGCAATGGTATTCTGTTGTTTTGCATTCGTAGGACATGACCGATATATGACCATCGTCTTTTCCTTATATAGTTGGAGACATATTTCTGCCTAGAGTCTTCTCTTATTTGTCGATTAGTCTTGAATTCTTTCCAACTGATGTTCATGAGTTTTCTAAGACATTTGTTCTCGAATGTATTCAGCTTGTTCTCCAATGATTTTGTTATTTTCCAACTCTCACAGCCGTATGTTAACACTGAGATAACATTTGAATTAAACAGACGAAGTTTGGTATGTATATTCAATGAATTAGGATATATAGTGTACTAAATTCAAGATAATAAAATCTGATTTCCGATATCCAAATATTGTATCTTCTCCCTCTCTACTCAGTCCAAATAGAGTAAATCAAAACTTTAAAACTGTGTAAATGTTTATAATTAAAAAAAATTAAAAAAAACAAATACAAACAACAAACAAATAAACAATAAAGTCTCATAACTGCCTGTTGTTAGCAAGGTGAACAGGGGCGAGAAAGTCCGGGGGATGTCCGGGATTGACCAAATCCACCAGTTATCTTTCGTCATCCACATGAGGACCCCATCTGACTACCTGATCCCTTTATATAAATTTTAGTTCTTATTATATACTGTTTTACTAGAAAGCTGTAGGGGACCCCTAAATATACTAAGGATAGTAAAAGGTAATGGATGGGGGGCCAGCAATAAAATAATGCTTATGTTCTACAAGTCTTTCATCAGGGGGAAACTGGATTATGCCAGCATAGTCTATGACTCAGCTGCAGCTTCTAACAAAGCAAAACTGGAACAGGATTCAAAATGCAGCCATGAGAACCATTACAGGTGCATTTATATCAACACCAGTAGAAGCGCTAGAAGTAGCTCTTGGCATACCACCACTTGGTCTAAGACGGAAAGAAATAAGATTAAATTATTGGAGTAAAGTAGCACAAGAAGTGACCCACCCAGCACATAAAGCATTTGTCATATACATACATACAACGAATGCTTAGTCTTACTATAAGACAATCTTGACAATATTTATTCAGTAAATCTGAAATTTATGTCAATGACGTCTAGGGTATTACTAGACAGGTTCTACAATTCGGGACGAGGAATTCAATTGTGACGGTATTGCCTCCCCTGCTTTGCAGTAGTGGTCCAACAGGGGCCAAAACTCAAGAGTATCTAATAGTGGCTTCTAAGGTATCTACCTGCGCACAAGATTACTCTTGGCAGATGTGTAGAATCTTTTGTGCCGAATCTTTTGGCCGAATACCATCACCAACCAAGATCTGCTTACTCGGAGCAAACAAGAGGACATGCACACCATCATAGCTGGCAGATGCTGGAGCTGGGTTGGCCATGTCCTTAGAAGAGACCCCGATGCCATCACAAGAATAGCTATGCTTTGGACCCCTGAAGGAAAACGAAAGAGAGGCCGAACAAAAACAACCTGGCGGAGTACTGTGGAGGCTGAAATGCAAAGAATGAACCAGAGTTGGGGCACTGTACGAAGGATGGCCACCGACCGAGCAAAGTAAAATCAATTTGTTGTTGCCCCACAAGACGCCACTAGGCGTGATGGACACTGACTGTTTTGACTGTCGGCGGCTAGGGATCAAAGAAGAAGAAGAAGATGTGTAGATAGAAGGTTAATTACACTTCTACCACAAAGGAGTATTCACAAGATATTCAGATAAGCGAGAACAGTGCTGGCATTTGCTGAACACGTTAATTCTGGAATCTGCCGACAACTTTTGGGAAGAATTTAAGCAATGGGGTATTCTAGCTCGTTAAGCCCCCACCCCTGAGTTAATCAGTGGAATTATTATTATAATATAGCAATGTTTAGAGTGTGTGTTTAGTAACTTTGACTGAGACAACATGTAGTACATTTAAAATGATTGAAGCGAAGTTAAATTGGTATAGTTACAAATAACAAAATTTAATAATCATTTAAGTTTAACAGTTTAAAAGAAAGGAATAAAAGTTAATTACAAAATAAAGTTTTCTTCACTCGGGTGATGGTTTTTGATAAGAGGTTCAAGTAGCATAATATGGGTTAACTTAGCTGCCAGTGACGATTCTGATCCTCCTCCTCCTGGTGAGTTGGTTTTCTGCACACTGCATTCACTCGTCTCTAGTCAAGGTTCGTAGGGTGAGGCTCGTTTCCTAGGAACGTCTAGGAGAGTCTTCAAAGCTGGTCTTCCGTCTTAAAGCGTAACCAATCGTTCCTTCTTGTCCCAAAAATTGTCCTTTTTGCTGGTACCACCAATAACTGGTAATAGAAATAGAAACGAAACGCTCTTCTGAGTATGGCGTTTTCCGACACATAGTTATATGCGCTCCCCTCCCCCCCTCTCTCTCTCTCTCTCTTCTATTCATGTCAGAATTTACCCTCGGTGAGAATTACATTTAATCCTTCGGGATAAAACTGTCTTTACATTTAAACTGAATAGCTTTAGCTTTACATTACATTTAAATGAAAAGGTTAAATGTGCAGATATAATATGTTTTACATTTACATCTCTACTGTCTGAAAAGTGTTCACAATATAAATTCATTTATGTTTCCTTTATATTTACACTTGTTGAAAAGTTTGAAACTTCTATTAATTTTAACATGAATATGTTTTTTTCGTTTACATTTACATTGAGTGAAAAGCTTTGAAACTGTAAGTATTATTCTTAGAATGTACATCATTTCTTTCATCTTTCCCTCCCTGCTGCGTGGGGAACCTGGAACTACTTTATGCTTTTAGTTCTCTTTACGAAACTATCAATAAAGCAATCACCAGCCCGTGCAGTGGTGATTCATGAATCATCATTCTAGATACTGAGGTTGCAAGCCTCAACTGACTCAGGCGTTCTGTAGCAATTTTCACACATTAAAATTCACATGGTAAGATATATATATATATATATATATATATATATATATATATATATATATATATATATATATATATATATATATGTGTGTGTGTGTGTGTGTGTTAGTTCACATTTTAGTAGTAAAATAGATTGAACAATGCACTACTAACGCCAATCTTGGCTTACAGACGATTTGCTCAGAGGACTTAAAAAGGCACTGGCAGCTGTCTTCTTTCACGTGTACTGGGGGTTGTTAATTTTAACTTCAATTCCCTCTAAATCCGTGTCTTTCTTCAGTTTCCTAGTCCTAGTGTTCCTTATCAAAATGTAAAGATTTCCTGTGCTTTGTAAGTCTTTTGGTTCGCGCAATAAAAGGTCCGGTTAAAAAAAGGAATTATGAATCTAGTCTTCACTCTGGCGAGGTTTGATGTTGTCTTCGCGAGCGTGTATTCACAGTGAAATAAAACTTTGAAATGGTCAGACTATATTCCCTGCCATCCCCCGCCTTCGTTTCTTATGTAGTTAAATAAACACTCCAGTCATATTCAAACAGGTCGGGTGTGGTACTTTCAAAATATTTCCGACACGGAAAAATTTTGCAAAGGTCACTTCTCTCCTATATGGTAATATGATGTCCGATGCCCTTGTGTACAAACTTACAGACAGATCGGGGAACTCAAATGACAACATGTGTAAGCTGTAATACTTATTACTTTATAAGAAAGTAATGTTGTCATAACAAGTCGGCCCGGAAGCGATTATATTACACTTGTCTGCCCATATGTGTCACACAGACAGTAATCTCGCTATCTGTCGTATGAGTACGCAAAACTCCATGTCTGCCCATCTGGGTTACCAACCGAGTCGTCTTATCAGCGGTTCAATCTAAACACGCCGTCGACTATCTTATCTCAGTAGCTCACCGCAAGCCAGGATGACCGGGTAACAAACAGGTGACATCACAGAGAGGAGTGTCGATTGTTTTGATAAAATCAAAGATCTGCTACTTAGCCGAAAAATAACGACGAAAGAAAGAAAGAAAGACAGAAAGAAAGAAAGGAATTAGCGATATTTGAGAGCACATAATAAAAATCAGTACCACAAATGTACCGATACTGCTGGAGAGAAACAAAGATCGTGAAAAGTCGTCAATTTCGTCACAGTAAACTTAGATAATAAAAAAATAAGTAACAAGTCCATCTCGTCAACAGTCTGGTGAGATCAAAGATACAAACGTTTAACAAGTTGAACCAAATGGTGTGAGCGTGTACAATGTGCGTGTGTGGGGATGTATATGTGTCTGTGTATGTGTCATTTGAGGCAACATAAGCGGGGTGGACATATGGCCAGTAAACGATCCTGTAGAAAGTGTAAGCCAAAAAATAAAAAATAAACAAGAATAACATGGAGAAGTCAGACTTTCAGAAATAAGATGCTTGCATAAACAAGAAGTCTACAAATCCAGTTTAAAGGAGGATTGCAATGGCATTTCAGGATCACCAACGTGGAAGTGATGGCAAGAAACAGATGAATACCAATAGTACAAGATGTGAGGAGAAGACTCTTATTGACAAGGACACACATTGAGAAAAACCTGCTAATAACATAACAAGGCATTACTACTTCTGGAATCCCCAAGGTAAGAAAAATAGAGAAAATAAAAATGCGTGGAGAAGGGAAAACACTGACATGAAAGAGAAAAAGAGGACAAGGAAAGACGTTCAACAGATAGCACAGAACTGGAAGACGTGGCATGAATGTGTTTAAAGACCTAGGCTCTTCGTGAATCTGGAGGGTTAATGTTGATAATGAATAAAAAGCATATTTTATTCCTGCATCTTACAACATAGCGTAAGCTTTTGGTTGGTGCAGATACAACTATGGATGTCCTATTAGTGCCTCACTGCAAGTTTGGTCATGTTATTCTTAACACATGTTGCCAAATTTCTAACAAGGAATTTTACATAACCTCCCGTATGTCTTCATTAACTAATAAAGTTTGTTATAATATGACATCATAAATATGTGATTGAATCTCACAAAATCTGTGACATGTTGGTAGGTGAGAAATTGAGACACGCCGTCAAAAGAAAAGTCTGTTAAAAGCTAATGTAATAGTGACGAAAAATATTAAAATTAGAAAGTTTGATGAGAAATTATATGCATTTCAAATTGTTACTTCAGCTTTTACTTAGGTCACAAAATAGTGGCTATAATTAAATGTCCACTTTCGATAGGGTGAACTGTTAGAAATCTACTGTTATGAATATAGCAAAAACAGCATGCTTAATTTAGCAGCATGCAATGAAGCGATGGGAAGACTGCTATGATGAACACAGTGTGTGAACACGATAATGTGAACTAAATCGATTACTGACTGAGACGTCAAATTAAGAGAAATCAGGTTTAACAAGTGATATCATATTGATTTTTTTGCAAGGATGATTGATATCAAATATTAAACATATCTTAATATCTTTTTTAACATTTAATCAGTTGTATTTGATAGCAGGTAATCTGTCATACAATGTAAAGATCTACAATCTGTATTTGTAACCAAAGTAAAATAGATTTTTGTTTTTGAATTTTTCTTGAAATCAGATACGATGACAAATGATACATTTTGCCAATTTGCACAGTCTATTTGTGTTAATTACTTAAATTGGCTCAAAGTGGCAAACTAAAAAATAATTTTGTCATCACATTTTTATTTAAAAAAAATGTAGCATGGATCTGTTAAGGGGAGTAATGTGCTTACAAGTATTGGAAGTCTTATCGTCCTTATTAAAATTACTAGCAATAACCCGTCAATAATGACGGAAGTAAATCAAAAACTGTAATATTTTAAAAAAATATTTCTTAATTCAGTATAAAAATTATTTGATGACAACATTATTTGTGAAAGTGCGTGGAATTGTTTGAATGTTCCCTGATAAAAAGAGTTTTTGACAAAAACTTGAAAGTTTTCATGATTTGTTCCTCGGGTGAGGGCGACATAGAGCTGGCCGTGTCCGAAAACAGGTTCAGGAAGGAAAACTCCAACGTGATCAAAAGATTGTCCTTGCACTTTATTGATCGTCATTGCTAATGCTAAAATCACTGGGAACTGACGACCTCGCATCCTTAATGGCAAACTGCGCTCGCTCGGTTCGAAGTCAATGCGAGAAATTAAGACTCGTTCTCCCTTATTGCTGTCAGTAATAATTTCGCAACAATGGAATTCCGATGCAAGACTTTTATGACCAAACGCGTTCTATTCAATAGTCCGTTTTTTTTTTTGCGTTCAGATTTCGCAATAGCATGATACATGTAGCAACCTTTAATTTCAGCAAATGCGGTGGCATTCCTGATTGGCACAGCTCGTTAAGGAACTCGGTTGGGAAATCAACTGCGTCGTTGGGATCATTGGAAATCATGGTATCTATGCTCTAATAAACCGTTTCATTTCCAGCGAGTAGCTCCAACAATAAGTCTGCAATACTTTAAATTAATATTTTGTCTTGAAGAAACAATCAAAAACTTACATCTTAAGGTTATTTTTAACAAAATGATGAGTTAAATCCGTTTCCGGAATGAAACAATCAAAAACTACAAGCATAAACTTACATTTTATTCATATATCACTGTCACTCACGTTGTGTTGCACGATTCATCGACTTTTCTTCGTTGAATGTAACTATTTTCAAGAGTTAATACATATTAGGGGAGGGAAACAATACAATTAATGTCTAATTTTCAACCACAGTTGCATCTCTTAGATGTGACCGACGTACAAACGGCGAGAATTATGGAGTTTGATGCCCCAATAAACCGTTTCGTTTCCAGCGAGTAGCTCCAACAATAAGTCTGCAATACTTTAAATTAAAATTTAATCTTGAAGAAACAATAAAAAACTTACATTTTAAGGTTATTTTTAACAACATGATGAGTTAAATCCGTTTCCGGAATGAAACTGGGTTCTACAATCAAAAACATTTTATTAATATATCACTGTCACTCACTTTGTGTTGCACAATTCACCGACTTTTCTTCGTTGAGTGTTACTATTTTCGAGAGAGTACATACAAGGGAAACTATACAATTAATGTCTAAATTTCAACCACAGTTGCATCCCTTAGATGTGACCGATGTACAAAAGGCGAGAATTATGGAGTTTGATGAGAAGAATATATCTACAGCACTCGAAAAGGCGAAAAGGTATTTAGGTCAAGATAATTGCTGAATAATAACCTGAAGCTCTGAGAAATGTTGCAAGTTTGATTTTTGTGTTTCTCTTTTTCTTTTAATGTTATGGTTATGCCTGGGTTTGTACACGTTATTACATGATCATAGAGGAACCGAATTTTAAAAGTAATAATCTTTTATTATTACACGTGATCAGTTCTATACAAGTCATTTTCCTTTTTGTTCCTAATGAAGCGTGAAGCCACCACAGCAGCTGGTTGACTTGTGGGAAGCCTGCACCAAGAGATCACACGCTCTTGCAGGTAGTTTCTGTAACCATTTGTTTGACATGATGAAGTTGCCAGCTCCCATGTACAGCTTCATATTAGCCGCCAACATGCCAGGGGGAACAATAGTCCTACTCTCTGTCTATCTCAGCAGTGACCCCCGGGACCTACACAGGTTCTGTGTGAAACCAAAATCTATTTTTAGTCTTATTTTTTTAAGATATATTAATTCTTGATGAAACAGACATAGTAAGAACATGAGCTGATGGAACGTGAGCTACAAGATCATGTGACTGCTTGGTGTGGACTTCCTGTCAGGTGACCAGCTGCAGTGATGACTCCATGTTCCATAAAGAGCACCAAAAATATGATAATTTATCTGTATTTGAATACATATAACAGTATAACCCAACAACAACAACAAATCATAACATTGTGACAACAGGTAAAAACTGGTGGAAACAGAGAGATAGGTAACATCAAGAGAAGATAAGTAGACAAAATCACATCAGCCATTTAGCTTAGAACTTAGTGATGTTGACAATAAACAATATGCCCATGCAGGAGAACCACCAAGTTTAAAGGTTTGTAACTAGCAGGTACTACCATAGAGAAGTGAAGTGTAATACTTCACAATACTAGGTACAACTTTATGGTGAGATGATCAGTTACCTTCCTTGCTGCCTTTTCTTTCCATAATTCGAGCGCAGAGTCAAGTACCTATTTATAGTTTGGTAGACTGAAATGTAACACTACCAGTTTTCAATACTGGAAAGTGGTAACTATACTGCAGGAGGAAAGCACTCTTAACTGCTTAGCCAATAGAATACTGATAGCAAACAAAAGAAAAAGGCACTTTTATCACAGAAACATGTCCCACAATAAATAACAATTATCATTATTTCTCTTGTACTTATATTTTTTCATGCCTCTTTTTATAAATTAATAAAAAAGAACAGACACTGCATTGTAACTTTACTTACTACATATGATAGTTTTGTCTTACATATTGTTAAAGTACTGTCTTGTTACCTGTAGTAGTCTTATTTATTTTCAATGCAGACATATCTGGTAATTTTTTATTAAAATAAAACAGTAAAAAGATGAGGCCCTTCTATGCTTGGTTCTGGTTATTATTTGTTTACTGAGTCATTTATTGTTGTTGACTTGTCTGAATTGTAGTTGTATGGTTCTGATACATGGAAAGGAACAACCAATAAGATACAGAATTCATTAATGGGGGTTTGCATAAAAACATGGACAATGAACAAGCAATTAGAAGAAAGAAATAAGACCCTTGCAATGTGGATATTTAAAAGATTGGGGCATGTCTCATGGAAAGAGAAGAAAAACAAACAAAGAGGTCGTTGAAAATCTTAGGACTGAACAGAGAATTAACGAAGGAGATCAAAATTAGACAGCTAAAATATATTGGCTATGTAAAAAGACAAAATGCCTTACTGAAGACCATAATAGAAGGCAAATATGCAAGAGGAAGACAGCGTTATAAAGTGAATAACTGGTTATGGTAAGGGTTAAAGTTGGATAAAGAACTTTTTATCTGTGATAACTCATACAATCAAATAGCTGTCAGAATATTATATGCTGAAATTATAAATACATACTTGAGTTTATACCCGGGTATGCTTAGGTTTATCCTGTTTTGTATATTTACTCATAACATAGATCAAAATGGAAGTAAAATATTATAATCTTGATGGGCGACCTAAATGGAAAGAGGAGAACAGAAGCTAGCAGATTGGAAGAGGTCTGAGAAAACATGGATTTGGGACAAAGAACGAAAACGAAGCAACATTCATAAACTTCTGTGCTTAAGATCTATTTGCTACAGGAGTAACCATTTTCCTACATATAAAATAATACATAAAGTAACATGGATATCGCCAGAAAATTGGATTGATTACTTATGTATAAACCAGAAGTTTAGGTCATCATTTTAAGTCGCACAAGTATGTAGAGGAGCAGATGTAGCATCAAATCACCACCTTCTGTTAGCCAGAGTAAGATGAAACTTAAAATATGTACAGGAATACGTAGCCACAGACAACAGTTTAGTGTGTTACAATATCCAGTAATTACCAAGTGTTCCAACATTTATAAGATGTCACAAATGCAGAAGACCACTGGCAGCAGATTACAAATATATGGAACACGATGAAGTACTAGGAAAAAGGGTACGCCAGCTGATGATGATGCTACTTGCATAAAATAGAATTGAAATGGTATGATAGGATCACCAATGTGGAACTGATGATAAGAACTATACAAGTGCCAATAGAACAAGTGATGCAAGGACATTTATGATGGATAAAAAAAAAATGTTGATAGCATCACAAGACAGTTCTTGTTCTGGAATTCCCAAGGTAAGAGAGGTATATTGAGACCAAAGAAAACGTGGAGAGAAAAGAACTGAAGACAAATGAAAAGAATGAGGAAGACATGGAAAGACCTTGAGCTGATGGTACATGATACAAGGACTTGTCATGAGCGTGTTGTCAGCCAATGCTTCTTGTGGAGCTGATGGTACAGGATAGAGGGACTTGTCATGAGAGTGTTGTCAGCCAATGCTTCTTGTGGACCTGATGGTACAGGATAGAGGGACTTGTCATGAGAGTGTTGTCAGCCTATGCTTCTTGTGGAGCTGATGGTACAGGATAGAGGGACTTGTCATGAGAGTGTTGTCAGCCAATGCTTCTTGTGGACCTGATGGTACAGGATAGAGGGACTTGTCATGAGAGTGTTGTCAGCCTATGCTTCTTGTGGACCTGATGGTACAGGATAGAGGGACTTGTCATGAGAGTGTTGTCAGCCTATGCTTCTTGTGGAGCTGATGGTACAGGATAGAGGGACTTGTCATGAGAGTGTTGTCAGCCTATGCTTCCTGTGGACCTGATGGTACAGGATAGAGGGACTTGTCATGAGAGTGTTGTCAGCCTATGCTTCTTGTGGACCTGATGGTACAGGATAGAGGGACTTGTCATGAGAGTGTTGTCAGCCTATACTTCTTGTGGACCTGATGGTACAGGATAGAGGGACTTGTCATGAGAGTGTTGTCAGCCTATGCTTCTTGTGGACCTGATGGTACAGGATAGAGGGACTTGTCATGAGAGTGTTGTCAGCCTATACTTCTTGTGGACCTGATGGTACAGGATAGAAGGACTTGTCATGTGCGTGTTGTCAGCCTATGCTTCTTGTGGAGCTGATGGTACAGGATAGAGGGACTTGTCATGAGAGTGTTGTCAGCCTATGCTTCTTGTTTACCTGATGGTACAGGATAGAGGGACTTGTCATGAGAGTGTTGTCAGCCTATGCTTCTTGTGGAGCTGATGGTACAGGATAGAGGGACTTGTCATGAGAGTGTTGTCAGCCTATGCTTCTTGTGGACCTGATGGTACAGGATAGAGGGACTTGTCATGAGAGTGTTGTCAGCCTATGCTTCTTGTGGAGCTGATGGTACAGGATAGAGGGACTTGTCATGAGAGTGTTGTCAGCCTATGCTTCTTGTGGAGCTGATGGTACAGGATAGAAGGACTTGTCATGTGCGTGTTGTCAGCCTATTCTTCTTGTGGAGCTGATGGTACAGGATAGAGGGACTTGTCATGAGAGTGTTGTCAGCCTATACTTCTTGTGGACCTGATGGTACAGGATAGAAGGACTTGTCATGTGCGTGTTGTCAGCCTATTCTTCTTGTGGACCTGATGGTACAGGATAGAAGGACTTGTCATGAGCGTGTTGTCAGCCTATGCTTCTTGTGGAGCTGATGGTACAGGATAGAGGGACTTGTCATGTGCGTGTTGTCAGCCTATGCTTCTTGTGGACCTGATGGTACAGGATAGAAGGACTTGTCATGAGCGTGTTGTCAGCCTATGCTTCTTGTGGACCTGATGGTATAGGATAGAGGGACTTGTCATGAGAGTGTTGTCAGCCTATGCTTCCTGTGGACCTGATGGTACAGGATAGAAGGACTTGTCATGTGCGTGTTGTCAGCCTATACTTCTTGTGGAACTGATGGTATAGGATAGAGGGACTTGTCATGATAGTGTTGTCAGCCTATACTTCTTGTGGACCTGATGGTACAGGATAGAAGGACTTGTCATGTGCGTGTTGTCAGCCTATGCTTCTTGTGGAGCTGATGGTACAGGATAGAGGGACTTGTCATGAGAGTGTTGTCAGCCTATGCTTCTTGTGGACCTGATGGTACAGGATAGAGGGACTTGTCATGAGAGTGTTGTCAGCCTATGCTTCTTGTGGACCTGATGGTACAGGATAGAGGGACTTGTCATGAGAGTGTTGTCAGCCTATGCTTCTTGTGGACCTGATGGTACAGGATAGAGGGACTTGTCATGAGAGTGTTGTCAGCCTATGCTTCTTGTGGAGCTGATGGTACAGGATAGAGGGACTTGTCATGATAGTGTTGTCAGCCTATGCTTCTTGTGGAGCTGATTATACAGGATAGAAGGACTTGTCATGAGAGTGTTGTCAGCCTATGCTTCTTGTGGAGCTGATGGTACAGGATAGAGGGACTTGTCATGAGAGTGTTGTCAGCCTATGCTTCTTGTGGAACTGATGGTACAGGATAGAAGGACTTGTCATGAGAGTGTTGTCAGCCTATGCTTCTTGTGGAACTGATGGTACAGGATAGAGGGACTTGTCATGAGAGTGTTGTCAGCCTATACTTCTTGTGGAACTGATGGTACAGGATAGAGGGACTTGTCATGAGAGTGTTGTCAGCCTATGCTTCTTGTGGAGCTGATGGTACAGGATAGAGGGACTTGTCATGAGAGTGTTGTCAGCCTATGCTTCTTGTGGACCTGATGGTACAGGATAGAGGGACTTGTCATGAGAGTGTTGTCAGCCTATGCTTCTTGTGGGGGGTGATAGTACAGGATAGAGGGACTTGTCATGAGAGTGTTGTCAGCCTATGCTTCTTGTGGAACTGATGGTACAGGATAGAGGGACTTGTCATGAGAGTGTTGTCAGCCTATGCTTCTTGTGGAACTGATGGTACAGGATAGAGGGACTTGTCATGAGAGTGTTGTCAGCCTATGCTTCTTGTGGAGCTGATGGTACAGGATAGAAGGACTTGTCATGAGAGTGTTGTCAGCCTATGCTTCTTGTGGAACTGATGGTACAGGATAGAGGGACTTGTCATGAGAGTGTTGTCAGCCTATACTTCTTGTGGAGCTGATGGTACAGGATAGAGGGACTTGTCATGAGAGTGTTGTCAGCCTATGCTTCTTGTGGAGCTGATGGTACAGGATAGAGGGACTTGTCATGAGAGTGTTGTCAGCCTATGCTTCTTGTGGAACTGATGGTACAGGATAGAGGGACTTGTCATGAGAGTGTTGTCATCCTATACTTCTTGTGGAGCTGATGGTACAGGATAGAAGGACTTGTCATGAGCGTGTTGTCAGCCTACGCTTCTTGTGGAGCTCATGGTACAGGATAGAGGGACTTGTCATGAGAGTGTTTCAGTCAGCCTGATGGTATAGAGGGACTTTCTTGTGTTGATGCTTCTTGTGGACCTGATGGTACAGGATAGAGGGACTTGTCATGAGAGTGTTGTCAGCCTATACTTCTTGTGGACTGATGGTACAGGATAGAGGCACCTGTCATGAGAGTGTTGTCAGCCTATTCTTTCTGATGGTGATAGAGGGACTTGTCTGATGTCAGCCTACAGGATAGAGGGACTTGTCATGAGAGTGTTGTCAGCCTATGCTTCTTGTGGAACTGATGGTACAGGATAGAGGGACTTGTCATGAGAGTGTTGTCAGCCTATGCTTCTTGTGGAGCTGATGGTACAGGATAGAGGGACTTGTCATGAGAGTGTTGTCAGCCTATGCTTCTTGTGGAGCTGATGGTACAGGATAGAGGGACTTGTCATGAGAGTGTTGTCAGCCTATACTTCTTGTGGAACTGATGGTACAGGATAGAAGGACTTGTCATGAGAGTGTTGTCAGCCTATGCTTCTTGTGGAACTGATGGTACAGGATAGAGGGACTTGTCATGAGAGTGTTGTCAGCCTATACTTCTTGTGGAGCTGATGGTACACAATAGAGGGACTTGTCATGAGAGTGTTGTCAGCCTATACTTCTTGTGGAACTGATGGTACAGGATAGAAGGACTTGTCATGAGAGTGTTGTCAGCCAATGCTTCTTGTGGAGCTGATGGTACAGGATAGAGGGACTTGTCATGAGCGTGTTGTCAGCCTATACTTCTTGTGGAACTGATGGTACAGGATAGAGGGACTTGTCATGAGAGTGTTGTCAGCCTATACTTCTTGTGGAACTGATGGTACAGGATAGAGGGACTTGTCATGAGAGTGTTGTCAGCCTATACTTCTTGTGGAGCTGATGGTACAGGATAGAAGGACTTGTCATGAGAGTGTTGTCAGCCTATGCTTCTTGTGGAGCTGATGGTACAGGATAGAGGGACTTGTCATGAGAGTGTTGTCAGCCTATGCTTCTTGTGGACCTGATGGTACAGGATAGAGGGACTTGTCATGAGAGTGTTGTCAGCCTATGCTTCTTGTGGACCTGATGGTACAGGATAGAGGGACTTGTCATGAGAGTGTTGTCAGCCTATGCTTCTTGTGGAGCTGATGGTACAGGATAGAGGGACTTGTCATGATAGTGTTGTCAGCCTATGCTTCTTGTGGAGCTGATTATACAGGATAGAAGGACTTGTCATGTGCGTGTTGCCAGCCTATGCTTCTTGTGGAGCTGATGGTACAGGATAGAGGGACTTGTCATGAGAGTGTTGTCAGCCTATGCTTCCTGTGGACCTGATGGTACAGGATAGAAGGACTTGTCATGTGCGTGTTGTCAGCCTATGCTTCTTGTGGACCTGATGGTATAGGATAGAGGGACTTGTCATGATAGTGTTGTCAGCCTATACTTCTTGTGGACCTGATGGTACAGGATAGAAGGACTTGTCATGTGCGTGTTGTCAGCCTATGCTTCTTGTGGAGCTGATGGTACAGGATAGAGGGACTTGTCATGAGAGTGTTGTCAGCCTATGCTTCTTGTGGACCTGATGGTACAGGATAGAAGGACTTGTCATGTGCGTGTTGTCAGCCTATGCTTCTTGTGGACCTGATGGTACAGGATAGAGGGACTTGTCATGAGAGTGTTGTCAGCCTATGCTTCTTGTGGACCTGATGGTACAGGATAGAGGGACTTGTCATGAGAGTGTTGTCAGCCTATGCTTCTTGTGGAGCTGATGGTACAGGATAGAGGGACTTGTCATGAGAGTGTTGTCAGCCTATGCTTCTTGTGGAGCTGATGGTACAGGATAGAGGGACTTGTCATGAGAGTGTTGTCAGCCTATACTTCTTTGGGACTTATGGTACAGAATAGAAGGACTTGTGCGTGTTGTCAGCCTATGCTTCTTGTGGAGCTGATGGTACAGGATAGAGGGACTTGTCATGAGAGTGTTGTCAGCCTATACTTCTTGTGGACCTGATGGTACAGGATAGAAGGACTTGTCATGTGCGTGTTGTCAGCCTATGCTTCTTGTGGAGCTGATGGTACAGGATAGAGGGACTTGTCATGAGAGTGTTGTCAGCCTATGCTTCTTGTGGACCTGATGGTACAGGATAGAAGGACTTGTCATGTGCGTGTTGTCAGCCTATGCTTCTTGTGGACCTGATGGTACAGGATAGAGGGACTTGTCATGAGAGTGTTGTCAGCCTATACTTCTTGTGGACCTGATGGTACAGGATAGAAGGACTTGTCATGTGCGTGTTGTCAGCCTATGCTTCTTGTGGAGCTGATGGTACAGGGACTTGATAGAGGGACTTGTCATGACCTGATGAGAGTGTTGTCAGCCTATGCTTCTTGTGGACCTGATGGTACAGGATAGAGGGACTTGTCATGAGAGTGTTGTCAGCCTATGCTTCTTGTGGACCTGATGGTACAGGATAGAGGGACTTGTCATGAGAGTGTTGTCAGCCTATGCTTCTTGTGGACCTGATGGTACAGGATAGAGGGACTTGTCATGAGAGTGTTGTCAGCCTATGCTTCTTGTGGACCTGATGGTACAGGATAGAGGGACTTGTCATGAGAGTGTTGTCAGCCTATGCTTCTTGTGGAGCTGATGGTACAGGATAGAGGGACTTGTCATGAGAGTGTTGTCAGCCTATGCTTCTTGTGGAGCTGATGGTACAGGATAGAAGGACTTGTCATGTGCGTGTTGTCAGCCTATGCTTCTTGTGGAGCTAATGGTACAGGATAGAGGGACTTGTCATGAGAGTGTTGTCAGCCTATACTTCTTGTGGACCTGATGGTACAGGATAGAAGGACTTGTCATGTGCGAGTTGTCAGCCTATGCTTCTTGTGGAGCTGATGGTACAGGATAGAGGGACTTGTCATGAGAGTGTTGTCAGCCTATACTTCTTGTGGACCTGATGGTACAGGATAGAAGGACTTGTCATGTGCGTGTTGTCAGCCTATGCTTCTTGTGGACCTGATGGTACAGGATAGAGGGACTTGTCATGAGAGTGTTGTCAGCCTATACTTCTTGTGGACCTGATGGTACAGGATAGAAGGACTTGTCATGTGCGTGTTGTCAGCCTATGCTTCTTGTGGAGCTGATGGTACAGGATAGAGGGACTTGTCATGAGAGTGTTGTCAGCCTATGCTTCTTGTGGACCTGATGGTACAGGATAGAGGGACTTGTCATGAGAGTGTTGTCAGCCTATGCTTCTTGTGGACCTGATGGTACAGGATAGAGGGACTTGTCATGAGAGTGTTGTCAGCCTATACTTCTTGTGGAACTGATGGTACAGGATAGAGGGACTTGTCATGAGAGTGTTGTCAGCCTATGCTTCTTGCGGACGTGATGGTACAGGATAGAGGGACTTGTCATAAGAGTGTTGTCAGCCTATACTTCTTGTGGAACTGATGGTACAGGATAGAGGGACTTGTCATGATAGTGTTGTCAGCCTATGCTTCTTGTGGAACTGATGGTACAGGATAGAGGGACTTGTCATGAAAGTGTTGTCAGCCTATACTTCTTGTGGAACTGATGGTACACGATAGAGGGACTTGTCATGATAGTGTTGTCAGCCTATACTTCTTGTGGAACTGATGGTACAGGATAGAGGGACTTGTCATGAGAGTGTTGTCAGCCTATGCTTCTTGTGGAGCTGATGGTACAGGATAGAGGGACTTGTCATGAGAGTGTTGTCAGCCTATACTTCTTGTGGAACTGATGGTACAGGATAGAGGGACTTGTCATGAGAGTGTTGTCAGCCTATGCTTCTTGTGGAACTGATGGTACAGGATAGAGGGACATGAGGGACTTTGTCATGGTGATAGAGGGACTTGTCATGAGAGTGTTGTCATCCTATACTTCTTGTGGAGCTGATGGTACAGGATAGAGGGACTTGTCATGAGAGTGTTGTCAGCCTATACTTCTTGTGGAACTGATGGTACAGGATAGAGGGACTTGTCATGAGAGTGTTGTCAGCCTATACTTCTTGTGGAACTGATGGTACAGGATAGAGGGACTTGTCATGAGAGTGTTGTCAGCCTATGCTTCTTGTGGAACTGATGGTACAGGATAGAGGGACTTGTCATGAGAGTGTTGTCAGCCTCATGAGAGTGTTGTCAGCCTATACTTCTTGTGGAACTGATGGTACAGGATAGAGGGACTTGTCATGAGAGTGTTGTCAGCCTATACTTCTTGTGGAGCTGATGGTACAGGATAGAGGGACTTGTCATGAGTGTGTTGTCAGCCTATACTTCTTGTGGAGGTAATAGTACAGAATAGAGGGACTTGTCATGAGAGTGTTGTCAGCCTATACTTTTTTGGAGTTTATGGTACAGAATAGAGGGACTTGTCATGATAGTGTTGTCAGCCTATACTTCTTTTGGAGTTTATGGTACAGGTTAGAGGGACTTGTCATGATAGTGTTGTCAGCCTATACTTCTTTAGGAGCTGATGGTACAGGATAGAGGGACTTGTCATGAGAGTGTTGTCAGCCTATGCTTCTTGTGGAACTGATGGTACATGATAGAGGGACTTGTCATGAGAGTGTTGTCAGCCTATGCTTCTTGTGGAACTAATGGTACAGGATGGAGGGACTTGTCATGAGAGTGTTGTCAGCCTATGCTTCTTGTGGAACTGATGGTACAGGATATAGGGACTTGTCATGAGACTGTTGTCAGCCTATGCTTCTGGTGGAGGTGAAGGGTATTACACACATGCCACATGCTTTGGTTTACCCATAATCTGTACAAGGTGTTTGCGTTTTCAGATGTGTACACCCTGTACATAATTTCTGTACAGGTTTTCTAACCCATATCCCTTATTACTGTGTCTCAGAGTTCTTTTATAAAATCTTATTGAACACATGATTTTCCAGTCTGTTAGTGATAATTGAGCACAGAAATAGACTAAATGATGACACCATCACATTATTTTTTTACATTGTAAAATAAACTCAGACATTTATTGTTTGGGTTTTAAAATAAGTTAAGACCTGCTTTAAAAGGCAAAGTCCCCGTGCATCATTTATAATGCAGCCCACTGTAATTGAAAATAGTTTTACATGAATTAACTCTTTTGATATGTTTTGTTCAGGTTTTGCGAGTCTTTGTACAGGGTCTTGGATTTTTTTGTATAGGTTTTTCATCTCCGAGATGTGGCATGTATGTGGGTAATGAGTTAGTTAAATGTATCCTTAATTAGAATTTGTATTTATTATGGTTTACTTTTGGTAATGATTAAAGTCACAGGGAATAGAAAAGTACCTAAGTTTCTAGCAGATCAGACAAGTAGTACAGTAAATAATATACATGGATTCACTCACGTAGTAAATAATATGCATGTACTCACTCACAATACATTCAAAATACAAATCAACTGAAAACACTATTAATAAAAGAAAGGTGTCAATCATAATTTTATTTTTTAATTCACATTAGTTTTCATTACATTTTAAAATGTCACTGCTGTTATATTTTTACTACTTCAACTAGATGTACTTGCATGTCAAACCTCACATAGCCATAATATGATACTTTCCAGAATTAAAAAAAATAGACAATAATATACTTGAAATGATATCCTGCATGCAAAAAAAAGGTATGTCCAGAGAAACATTGTAGAAATTCCAAAAAAAGGAATGGGGTAAAAAAATAGGAAAGTCTTGGAATAATTATGACTGGTTTGCATAAGACTGATTGGAGAAAAATATGTTGATGTCTCATATTCCAAAGCAATTAGGGAAAAGAATGTATCAACAAAAAGTGGCCTACCAAAAAGAACCTTCCTATACTCAATTTTTACATAACACCTTACTGAAGACCATAATAGAAGGAAGAGTTGAAGACAAATCTGCAAGAGAAAGACAGTGCTATAAGTGGGAAGAAAACATCAAGAGATGGACAGAAAGAGTCTATCAGAGTGCACCATCAAGACAAGGAACATAATGTATTGGAGATTTTGTGCAGCCAACCTTCGCTGTGGAGGTGGCAGCTGATGTTGACGATTTACAATTTAAAAAAAAATAGTAAGCTTTCCTCCATATTTTGCCATTAAGCATATATGAGAGAGATACATACTCCAATTTTGACTTTAACTATATTAAACTACCAGCTGGCCAGGTCTGTCACAGCTACATGCGAACTGATCCCTGTCCCCTATGTCAGAAAGCAAGCATTTACCCACTACATTAGCTAAGAATGCCTCCACAGAAGATACTGAATTTCAAAGAAAGCCATATCTGCCAGTGTTTGCTAGACACAAGTAATACTGGCTGCCTGATCTATGTACATAATGCAAGTATATGACAAGTCTATATTATGTTGGATGTTGTAGTTTCAAATAATTTGAATGACTGATAAAGTCATAAACTATGGCAGAAGTTCTATTACATCAGCTGTTAATTCCAAGAAATGATGCCTTTAACACAAAAAACAAAACAAAAATGTATTTGGCTGCAGAGAAAGGAGCCAAACAAATAACAATGAAAAAGGCGATGCAATAAGGTGAATGTGGGTGAAATAATAAGATATGAAATTAAACTTGGTTTTACCAAGTAGCGTCTGTGGCCTAATGGATATGAACACAGTTTCATAATCCAGATATACCAGGTTCGAAACCTGCTGCAGGCGGTTTGGTAGCAGATCGCTTTGTGTGGATTTTTAACAATGGTATAAGCGCTGTACCATTCAGAAAGCAATGGCAAACTACTGAATGAAAAAAAATTGCCTAGAAAAATCACAAACAGCCAATAAAAGCTGGGGTTGATTGCCACGTCCTGTAAAGGATAAGCAACTAACTTTTTTTTTTTACCAAGCAGTGAATGTCACAGATAATTGCTCAGTAGAGGCTGTGGGTAGTAATATCTGTGCATGGATCAATGCCAAAATATGAGTGGTTATATTACTAGGACCACCATCATCTTCTATTGAAATATTGGACAATAATTTCTATCAAGTTGAGAGAGAGAGAGAGAGAGAGAGAGAGAGAGAGAGAGAGAGAGAGAGAGAGAGAGAGAGAGAGAGAGAGAGAGAGAGAGAGAGAGAGAGAGAGAGAGAGAGAAGGGAATGAAAATCACAGAAGCAACTAATATGACGTTGTGAATGAGATTATCTCATCATGTAAAACAAATTTCGGTAATGTTCGCCTTTAGCCCCACCGATGACCTATTGTAACTTTTCGTTTACTTTGTACATCGACTTTAAGCAAACATTCGTACGATATCCATATCGACTTTTTAATCAAGATTTAACGCGGGGAAATGCTATGAATTTTGCGTTTCTGTCGCTGCAGCATACTTGTTTGTGCCGCGTACTTCTCGTGGCTAAGGTGATGGGTTCGATTCATGGTATCATCGCGCTCCAGTCTACCCAGCTGTAAATGGATACCTGACTTTGCTCTTGAGTTAGGGAAGGAAAAGTATCGAGGAAGGGAACTGGTCACTCCACCTCTTGATGCTGGACCTAGTATTGTGAAGTCTCTAACACTTCATTCTCCTACGGCAGTATCTGCTATGGGAATATCTTTACCTTCATATATATATATGTGCTCTTTAATAATTATAATCACGGTGTTTTATACATATATTTATATATATAATCACACTTTGATTATAATTATTAAAGAGAGTCAGAGGTAAACAAAAAAAAAAACAAAAAAAAAAACACACACACAGACAAGATAACTAGATACAGAACTGAAAAAGAAGAGGAATTCGTGGAAAGACCTCGCGCGAAAGGCATCTGACAGGAGGATTTGGCATGCGTTTGTTGAAGGCCTATGCTCCTTGGGGAGCTAACAGGTAGCTTAAAATATTTATGTATGTTTTAAAGTCAATACATGTCATTATCTTACAAACAAATTAATTATATTTATTTATTAATTGTGTAACGTTGTGATTATAATTATTTACTGTCGTCACCACCGGAGGATCATCATTTATGCTATTCGTATTTCGTACGAATGTTTCCTTACTTGTAAACTCCGATTCCAAATACATAGTAAACGAAAAGTTACAATAGGACATCGGTGGGGCTAAAGGTGAACATTACCCAAATTTCTATAGAAACATTGCTACAACAGCACACGATTTTGATGCAGGTTTCCTGCAGTGGTAGGGAGCAAAAAGGAAATTAATACAGATATTATTTTTCTAATAAATAAAACAGGAATGTGTATTTTTCATTATAGACATAAAGGTAAATATATTGTGCAGATTATATATAAAAAAATAATCTCTATTAGTTCTTGATATATAAAGCTAAAATGGCCTTCTAATAAAACTAATGTGTACCATGTGATGCTAGAGTTAAGTTGAACTAAGAACTGTAACTTATGAAAATCATTATCTGTTATACATTCCCAAGTGTGCCCTTAATTATGCTCTCCTGACACATTACCCAGTGTCTACTGGCTCATATTCCTTAGTGTGACTTGGAACACATTCTTCAATGTCCTGACACATTCATCAGTGTCTCCTGGCTCATATTCCCTAGCGCAACTTGGAACAAATTCTCCATTGTATCCAGACACATTCCATAGTGAGTCTTTTTACATATATTTCTGTACCCTAACAGACACACTCTAATGTGTCTTAGCACATACTCTCAAGGCTCCTGACACACTCACCAGTGTCCCCTGTCTCATATTCCCGTGTGTAACTTGGAACATATTTTCCAATATCCAGATATGTTCCGTAGTTAGTCTTAGCACATACACTGCAGTGCTCTAACAAACATTCCCAAATGTGTCCTGATACATACTCAGAAGGCTGCTGACTCACATTGATGATTATTGGGAATATGGTGTTAGGCCCATATTTTCTTGACCCTTGGCACACTAGAGTTGATGTGGCATCATGCCAACTGCCGTAACTTTCCCAGAGTTACTTTGGTACCCAATTCATGAGGCTGGGTTGAACCTGGAGCCGTTTACGGTCTAAAAACATTAATGTAAAAAAATCACTTCAACTATGGACCACCAGGCTGGGAAGCCAGTGCATTAACTACAGTGTGATCGCTGCCAGTAAGACCTAGTCAAATAAATGCATTAATACCTTCCATGACAGAAGAAGAGAGAAATAGAAAGTAAGTAATACAATGATATGTTTCTCTAACTGATAATTGATTCACTACTCTCTGGCATTCAGTAGAAATCAGGAAACATGTATTCATTTTGTTTCTTACTCACTACTTTGTTGTTCCTCTTTTACCCTGGAGTGTAGAGGTTTGCCACAAAGAGCGCCATTCTATTCTATATTGGCTGTCTTCCTCCTGGCCTGGTTCCAATCTAGTCCTCGGTCCTTCAGAGATTGTCTAATGTTGCCCTCCCACCAAACTCTGGGTCACCCTGTAGGGGCTGGATCTTTTAGGCCAGATTTTGTTTCTTTTTCTTTAAAAGTGAGCTTGAAAAACCAGTTTTGTGATTATGGTTTTCCATGGGGATATTATGATTTAAGATATTTTTTATGGTTTCCCCTAAACGTCATGGCATTGATAATGCTACTTTAGTCCTTCATTTCTTATTTGGGAGTGAAACTGTTCTGTAACTCAGATACATTAGGTGGATATGCAGGCATGATATAATGAGTTGTTTGCCCTTTTACTTTTAACAGTTAAGTGATGGATCAGGAGCATCTCCCAGCAGTTGGCCTCAGGCTTTCTTCAACATTGATTCTCAAGCTCTTTCCAAACTTTGGTCTCAAGCTTCCTGTCCTACAGTGAACCTCAGGCTTACTCCAACAGTGGATATCAGAATCACTCCAACCATGTACCGCAGGTTTTATACAATGGTGGATCTGTATATACCTCCTTCACTGGACCTCAGGCTCCCTTCAACGGTGGATCTGCACATACCTCCTTCACTCGACCTCAAACCCCCTTCAACAGTGAATCTACACATTTCTTCTGCACTGGACCTCAGGTTCCTTCCAACAATAATGAACCACAACAACTTCCAATACCTAGCAGTAAATCCTTACATAGAGGTAAGCATCCTAAGCTCATGGATTATAAAAAAAATATTCTTTTGTGTGCCTTGTTAAGAAATTGGGAATCCTACAACACAAGCAGCAAATGAAAGAAAACAAAGACTGCATAACTTGTTAAATGTTCTTCTGTATTTTCACATATTTTGATGATGTTTTTCCTTTCTTCTTTTTACTTTGTTTATATTGTCCTTTTTTTTTTTTTTAGTTGCTCCACTTAGCTCATTAACAGCAATACAGTAAATGCTTGGTACTTCAAACTTCAGTAATAAAACATTTTGATTATTCAGAACATGACAAAAGAAAAAGAAGATGGTGATGGAAAAATGTTTATTAATTGAAAAAAGTGTGGTGGTAAATATCATGCAAACCATTAAAAAATATATATATATTCAGTAAAAACATATTGATGTCCCAGATTACCTCTCTTTATTAACCCCCCCCCCCCCTCCACAACCACCACCATCACCCATCGTTTGGAAGCTCACACAATTAAAAAAAGTCAGTAATTAATTTAGTTCTCATTATCCTGTTTTCACTGTATTCAACACTGCAGTCTGGCATTACCATTATTAATTGTGACGTACGTCTAGTTTGACAAGTGAATTCTCCCTGATATGATGGATGATTTAAAGGGACTTTTAGCTTTTCATAACATTAGAACCCCTGAACTTTGTTGTAATTCTTGTATAACGGCACGATCAAAGAGACGAACTGAGGGATTTTAGGGGAGACTATCGGCGTTATCAAAGACAGTAGTGGTCCCTGATACGAGACGCAGTTGCTTTCCGCTAATTTCGCGTCTCGGTGTCAATCGCAGAACCGAGCGAACGGGGAAAGCCGAAACGGGCAGCAGCGAACGGAGATACGAAGACCAGGGTGCGGTTTCTTCTCTTGATTTGGCGGTCAGATCCCCAAAAGTTCGTGAGATCAAATAAGCTGTCAAGTTTATCATGTCCCACTCAACTTACATTCCATTTTAGCTAAATAGACCAGGAAACTAGACACGTTATCACTCGCTGGCCAGACCTTTACAGAAGCACTAGCTTTATTGAAATCTTGTTATAGATTTTCCCCTGGATTTTATATATATATATTTGCAGTGATTTCTATTCTGTGCAAAGCGGTAATATATATTGTGTAAAGTGATCAGTGGTCTAGTTCAGTCATTCTATTTCAATGGAGTTTGTGTTAATTTAAATCTATTAAATTAAACCATCTCAATAGTTCCAGTTGTAAATATAATGATCTATCTATTATATTATTTCAAAAGATAATAGATGCTTAAATTAACTTTTAAAGTCGCGAAGGAATTTATAATTAATAAATTCAGTTAAGTCCTAGTTTTATAGATGTGTGTTTTAACCACTAGAATTTGCGCAGTGTTTATTAAATACATAATTAAATACTCGAGTGTATTATAGGCTTAACGGGAAATTTATCGCGCTTGATTTTTCGGTATGTTACATGTCTTTTTTCTTTCACACAGAGTGATCGTAACCTGCGGTCCCAGCTAAATAAAGAAAGAAATAAAGAAATCATCCTATAAACTTCCAGTCATATTGAAGAAACATTTCTTTTAAAATATAATCTTGTGGCGGTCCTTGCGACCTAGCTGTCAGAATTAAATGAAATAAAGCCCACCCAAGAACATTTTAAAGAATAATCATCAAATTACCCTTACAAACCTGTAAGATAAACTGGAAGGTAATCATCGCCAGTAGCGATATCATATTTACTGTTTACTGTGAGAGTGTACATATTTTTCTGACTGTGACTGAGCCTAGTTTTTTTCCTCAATTGGATTTAATAAAACTATCATCACGCATTGAAGGAATTTTACCATAGCGGAGGATTAAAAGAGACCACTTCATTTTCACCCCTGTGCCGAACTGTGTTAGTGCCATCCCATAGACTCCTTTTTATATATATAATAAAAACACGAGAACTCTTAGTCTTCAAGTCTTGCGATAAGTGAGAATATTTGTTACCAACAAACCCTCGCAAACATCTGGGGCGGGACATCGAAGGACTAGACAGTTCATATGTCAAAAGATTACTTGCTGTTTTTATATACTTTTTATGGATCGTCTGAGGCTGCATTCGGTAAGTGTGTGAGTATATGAGTGTGGATCCTCACGCGTGTGCATGAACGACAGGAAATTTAATCCTTTTCTTTTGTAAACCTGTTGTTAACTTTCTTGCCTAGTAATATAATTTTTCTGTATTCCCTGCATTGTTCCTTTAAGGGGGAGTTGCTAATTGGTTAACTCTGTTTAAAAACCCCCTCCTTTCCATTTGCTTAGTAAAGGGAACAACAGCTGGGAAGAACAGGTTTTTTTCTATCACCTATACCTAACTTTGTAACACCTCTTTCAGAGTAATTAACTTCACTGTTAGGTTAACGTACCCAAGTTCCTGATATTATCTATCTCTGGACTGGGGTTATCTTAGTCTAATAAGCGGGAAGGGCTTAGTCGATACCAATCTTCTTCACCCCTCCCAAATTTGTTATTTGCATTTGTGTATTTATGATAATTTATGTAATACCTGATATTTGTTAGTGATTGATGTTTAAAGTGAATAAAATCACATAAACTCATTTAGTACGGTGTTGGACATACCCACAGCCCAACATTTCCCCTATTCGTTTAATATAGTTTGTATCTACATCGTCTGTGTGTGTGAAAAACACCAAATCGGTGTGCGCGCAGATGCAAGTCTGGAAAACTGGCAAATAATTGTTTGACCAGGAGAGCGGAAGAGAAGATTGAGAGAAGCGATTTGTCGTAAATAAGTCTGTCTTTACTCTCCTCCAGCACGCTGTGAAGCAACTATTTAATATCTACATTTTCTATCACTGAGCTTTCCATCATCATTTTCCACTCTAAACCGGACCACTATTTCTAAGACTCTTTTCTCTCAAAATAAATTTACGACATTAATCAACCTGTTTATTTTTTATACTCAGAAGAGTATACATTTAACCATTTATCCTATCTAAAACAGACATGTAATTACAGCCATTATCTTGTGAACCAACTGAAAGCTGAAGTAATATTTTTTTTCAGCTTAGTTTATAATGAAAATATGCTTTGTAAGGTGAATAAATAATACACATAAAGGGGTATGTGGCGGGCACTCCTAAGAAATAAAAAAAATAGAAAACCAGAAATGCAACAGAAGTACTAGGCTTACCAGAGACTCCAGTACAGGATTTATTTATTTGCAAGATGAATGATGGGAAAAAACTAAAATTATTTTTTTGTTGCTAAAAATTCCATCAAACTTTGGTAGACAAAGAAAGAAAAAACTTAAGGCCTATGAATCTTACAAAAATGACAAACATGTGCTGAAGGCACTCATAAGAAAAATACAAACAGTTTTGGTATACAATTTAATTAATCCTATCATTTCTTACAAGTTTTCATGTATCTGTAGTTGTCAGTGAATTAATGTTTGGACCCACTCCAATTTTCAGACACTTCATCTCTGAAAGCAATCCCTACTGTTGTTAAGTCAGACTCCCAAGCCCAGTTTGCAGTACCTTCTGTAGGAACTCAGTTTGCAGTACCTTTTGTAGTAACCCATTTTGCAGTGCCTTCTGCAGGAACCCAATTTGCAGTACCTCCAGCTGGAGTTATGTGGGGTTTCTCAGGAACTCATGGATTTCCAGTATTTGAAAACCTGCCAAGACATGACTCTGTAACTGCAGAATTTTTTACCCAGCATCCTCTACAACCATATAATGAGCTTACCTCACAGGAACCAGCATCAGCAACATATATTTTTGCAGCTACAATGTAATAGGGCAGCATTACCTGTACAAGGAATATTTATGCATCATAATAGGTCAGGAATAATTCCTAGTCTGTTCATTTGTATTCTCCCATTTTATTAATGTTTTGTGTTACTTTATTTTAACTTGAAGCAGAATTTTTTACCCAGCATCCTCTACAACCATGTAATGAGCTTACCTCACAGGAACCAACATCAGCAGCATCAAAATTAGCAGCTACAATGTAACAGGACAGCATGCACTGTACAAGGAATATTTATGCATCATAATAGGTAAGGAATAATTCGTAGTCTGTTAATTTGTATTCTCCCATTTTATTGATGTTTTGTGTTACTTTATTTTAACTTGAAGCTGAATTTTTTTCTTTCTTAAGTACTTGTGTATACTTGTTCTGTGTATTGTGTCTTCTATAATAAAATGCTGTTCTAACTGAAGCCACTGAAGTAAATTATGACATTCTTTTAAAGTTTGTATTACTAGGAGGGAAACAGAATAGTTCAGAATAGTTGTCTGTATGGTAATGTAGTTTAATTAGCTCTATATTACCATCTTCACTCATTCATTTCCCTGTTTACTCCTTATCTCGTATGGAGCCATCACTACAACTGGTCTCCTTGCAGGAAGCCTGCATCAAGCATTCACATGCTCTTACAGTTGGGGTTTTTGTGGCAATTTGTTTTATATGATGAAGTTGCCAGGCCCAAGTACAACTTCAAATAAGTCTCCTTACACGACATCCCTGAGGATGCAGTAGTCCTATTATTTCTTTATCTCTTAAGAGACCCACATAAAATTACACTGGGTCGATATTAACATGTTGGTTCTCTGTCAATTTTGATTAGCAATTCAGTTCAATGTAAACTCACCTTAGTAACCTACCTCATCGGATTATTTTGAGTAGTGTCTCACTATACTCCTTATTTGTAGACATTATTTCCCATCTGTCAAAATTTGAACTTTCCACGTTTTCATCTAATTTCAGCATTTCAATGTCACTTTAAACTATGATAAATTAACAAGTCAAATTTCATAAATGTTTTGGAGGTCAGTTTCAGTTGGTTTTTTTTATTTTTTGTAACATGAGGCATACATTTTATTTTTGTTGGGTCTGTAATTGTGAACAGTTTGTATGTATGTTCAGTGTTTTTACTGTCATGACTGCTGCAAATCTTATACAAGCTGAAAATAGTTGGATCTTGCTTTATATGTATTTGCATAAGTTGGTGTAATGGTATTAAATATAATTTATTTTTGTAATCTTAGAACCATCGACACTCAGAACATAGTGCCTGCTACGATTACCTTCTTAGTTGGTATGTAAATTTAATATCTTCCTCTTGTACTTTCTTCCATTTTCTTAGCTGTTCTCTAAATGTAATACTTTCTTTTGTACTATCATTCATTTTCTTAGCTCAGTTCTCTAAATGTATTATCTTCCTCTTTTACTATCTTCCATTTTCTTAGCTCAGTTCTGTAAATGTAGTATCTTCCTCTGGTACTATCATTCATTTTCTTAGTTCAGTTCCCTAAATGTACGGC
The DNA here is from genome assembly GCA_024509875.1 of Oreohelix idahoensis. NCBI lineage: Eukaryota > Metazoa > Mollusca > Gastropoda > Stylommatophora > Oreohelicidae > Oreohelix > Oreohelix idahoensis. The sequence continues at coordinate 53,707 of JAMPIV010016711.1, forward strand.
GGAGTGGAAGGGGGGATGTCTGGTTGGGTTGCCTAGGAGGGGAAATTTACAAGAGTGCACAGGTTGTAGAGGAATGGTGTTACTTTCAGTGTCAGGGGGAGTGTTAATGGCCTGAACTGACTGATGTCTGTGGAATTTGGTTCCTTCGGGATGTACACTCCGTTTGCCTTTCTCCATTCCTTGCTTACAAGTTGAGTTTTCCATGCATTCTTCAGTAAACGAAGCAGTCGTTTGAGCGCCTCAGGGCATCTCTTATACACAACATATGGAAGACCATTAATAAGACATGGAGCTGACTTGCACCGAGCTTTCTGGACAATGCTTTCTACCTCTTGCATCGTTGGGGGCTTGGTGTTATATTCAGCTCCTGGCTTACTCGGCCATTTAAGGCCTGCAATGCTTCTGAGCGGCTCATTTTTGCAACCATCTGAATATGTCATTCTAAGGTGGTGTCGTGAAACGAATGTGTGTAACCCCACTACTTTGTTAAATCATTATGTCGGGATACAAATTTGCCCCAGCCAATCAACGCACAATTGCTGAGCCGGAATAAATTACCTGAAGTTACGCCAGGATGTTGTTGTTGTTGTTGTTTTCGTCTAATATGTTGCTGTAATACCCTGTTCAACCTGAAAGTTGGTTATAATTGGGGTATATTGTGTGTTTACTTTCTTCGGTGCTAGCCTGTTGTTAGTCCTGAAAAGGACTGGTCCTAAAAAGGACCACTAGCTGCCTGTTAGGATACCTCCTTGCTCTTGTCCGTTCGTGGTGTCGTGGCGTGTTCATGGTGTTCATTTGCTGCCTCCCTATCTGGCTTGTTAGGTTTTGTGAGTTTTTGTCCTCCTCGTTTCTGCTTCTTGTGTCTTCTTTTTTTCCTGTATCTGTAATAGAGCTTTTTCTATGATTGCTGGGAGTAGTCTTTCTAAAGTTTCTTGAATGATTTCTTCTTCTGTTTGGTTGTTCGTGTTAGTTTCTCGCGTGTTGTTTGGTGTAATGTCCTCAATGGTTCTTCGTTCTGTCTCGATTCTTTTGAGTATTTCTGCATTTTCTTCTTTCAGCTCCTTCAGCTTCTTGACATCTGCTTCTATCTGCTGCTGCATTCTTTTCATTTCTTCCATCATATCTCTGACGTTCTGTAGGTCTATTACGTCTTCACTGTTGTCGGTTGGTTCTTCGGGAGCCTGCTTGCTTTTGTTTTCGATCTGTAGTTTCATTTCTTTGACTTCAGCGGTCAGCTTGTGTACCTGTCGTCTATCAATCATGCGCTGTTTTTCTGCAACATCCGCAGTCACTTTGTGCTTTGCCTCCCTGAAGGGAATGTTTTTTGACACGGCCTCCTTCAAGATGCTCTTTGTTTCTTGGAACATCGGGCAGCCTCGGTACCTAGCCCCGTGGTTTCCGAGGCAGTTTGCACAGGTGCGGTTTGCGTTAGTTGTTTTGTAGTTGTGGTCCTCCTTCGCCCTGGGGCAGTCGCCATATTGGTGGTTTCCCGCGCAATATCGGCAGACTGCGTCTCTCCTGCATGTTTTCTTTGTGTGTGAAAACTGCTGGCAGTTTGAGCACTGCATCACCGGAGGGATATAGGCTTCTGTCTTTTTGATTGTTGTTTGGAGCGTCAGTCTCTCGGGTCGTGTCGATCCTTCAACCGTTACTATCATAAGATTGGTGTCTTTCTTGGCCCAGGTTTTTTAGCCTTTCGACCTGCATGATTTTTACATCTGAGTTTTCAGTTTGAAGGTGTCTGTGGACCTCGCTTGCGGGACATCTGGTATCCACCCCTCTTATGACTAGCTTCTTTGTTGACTTGTATTTTTCCACCACCACTTTTATTTGGTGGGGCAACTGGACGTCTTTTGGACCGGATTCGAGTTCGATCATCAGCGCCAGGAAGAACTTAAGCCCTGTTTTTTTCGGATGTGGGTCGTGGCCATCTTGTTCACGCAAGATGGCGGAAGAAAACTGAATAAAATTAGGCTGTGTGAGCATAAGACAAACCGCAGGCAGCCAATCAGCTTGCTCCGCCAGGAACCAAACAAACGCTTTCCTTTACCAGTAGAAGTTATTTTACCTGCCTATATAATCGGGCGAGATTTATGCTAAATCACGCAACACCGAACACGAAGCCAGAGACGACCGACTGAAGAGAGGAGCTGTCAGCTTTGATTTATAGCTTACCTGAGAGCATTGACCTGCAGCCTGCTTCGCTAAGTCGAGTCAAAATCTGGCCTGTTTAAATCTTGGAGGGTAAATATAATTTACTATAAACTAGTAGGAAAATAGGTTTTAATATGAACGTATCAGGTTACTGATTGTATCTTGGGGAATTAGGTATAATGATTGTATTTCCTAATATGATTGAATAGACGAAGACTAATAGGACTCATACTTCAATCTATTGTCTCAGATAACTCCAAACTGAAATATAACCAAAACAGTCCTTGTTAGGACTCAACCTATTGTCTCCTATAACTTCAATCTATTTTCTCAGACCAACTGCAATATAACCAAAACAGTCCTTGTTAGGACTCAACCTATTGTCTCCTATAACTTCAATCTATTTTCTCAGACCAACTGAAATATAACCAAAACAGTCCTTGTTAGGACTCAATCTATTGTCTCATCTAACATCAATCTATTGTCTCCTATAACTCCCACCTGATATATCACCAAACAGTCCTCGTCTCATATACTCCTATCATAAGAACATGACAATATTGTTAGGATATATGTTACCAGCTAGTATAGCACTTGTCAGAGAGGGATGGTATATTATAGGGGGAAGGAAATGGTTGTATCACACCTAGGTGTACATATTATTGGATATATTCATGTATTGAATTTATATTATGGGATGTATTGAATGTATTCATGTATTGAATTTATAGTATTGGATGTATTCATGTATTGAATTTATATTATTGAATGTATCCATGCATTAGTTTATCAGAAAGAAGGTTTTGCAAGTAGACACCTGTCTTGTCTCGCTATTGCTAAATCATACTGAGCCATGTTGTCATTCATCCTACATGCAGACACCTGAGACACGCTCATTTCATCCACATTAGAAATAGGTGGGCTTGATGACAGAAATTAGCCCCTATTTTTCCTTGTTACAGGCTTTATTCGTGTCATAAAAGCTGAGGTAGTATGTTCGAATCAATCCAGCTGCCTGGAACTTCGCAGGAGCATAGAGATTGTACAGAAGCTACATCTTTAGTCCCCCTCAGTCTTGGGTGGGCTAAAGTAACGAGCCTCAGCAGGAGTTGTGTGACCCAAACTAAGGAGAACAGAACGTTTTAAGAGATGAGTACCCAGTAGTACCATTTCTGTCGGCATTGTGAGCAAAAGCTAGTGTCAGTGACGAGAAAGTGAATTATCGTAGCAAGAGACAATAATAAGATTATAGCTGATAAATTATACGTAATTAACAGCACAGCTGATACCTGTACTATAATTGAATAACAGCACAGCTGATATAATTTTTTGTTCCTATAATTGGATAACTTGTTGTAATATATTTATATCTATATTTGTAAATCATTTGTAAACTTACAAATTCATTACATTCCATTTTTCAACATTCACCCTTCCGCACAAGAGTAGATAGTGTTTATACTAAATAAATAATAAGAAAATTGTATTTGAACGACTTGTCAATTTTATCATTGTTAAGTAAAATCTGTTTCCTTGTCTTAATATCACAGTTAGTTTCACAGCGGAAGTGGCAAGTTATGTCGGTCTCCTCTCTATTAATTTTTCGAGATCAGATCATTCACAGCCGTAACTAATTTGTGATACCAGTAGTTCTCTCAGACACTGGGACTTCACCATTTTCTGCAGAAATTCTATTTCTGTAATTGTCAGTACTGTACTGATCCTAGAGCCAATAAAAACCTCTCGCCACAGGTGGTCTTCCAGGTCTTCTTTCCTGATGTTTAGCGCACCCGACCGTGGCTGCTCAAACAGTTCTTTGGCAAACTTGAAGGGTTCCCTGAAGAATCTTTCCCTATCCCTTCGAGTCTTCCTTCTCTTCCTGCACAACCTTTCTGCTCTACAAAGGGCATTATGCTGGCCTTTGTAAGTTGCTCCCAAACCTGTAGTAACCCTTCCTTCTCTGTGGCAACTGCGTTCTTGAACAGTTTTCGGGCATGCTTCTTCTGTTTCCTGATTTCTTCTATTTTAATTGTTCTTCTACTTTTTCGTAGTGGGTTACCTTTCCTTGCCTCCCTGACTCCGAACACGTTGTGGCAGTGAAGATATATTATGTCGCCGAAGATTTCCAGCTTCTTCTCCAAAGTTATCTGCTTCAGGTTGTTATCCAACTCGTTTGCTAAGGCTTCGTCCAGCTGTTCCCAAAGCCCTTTTGCACTGGCAAGTGGAAACTTGATTGCATCTCTCTTCCCGTCCAAGAAGTGTGTGAGATCATCATCAGGCAGATCAACTTGAATGTACTCAGCACTGTGGATTGACTCCTGGCTGCGTTCTTCTAACGTTTTACCCGTCAAGACAGAGCGCTGTTGATCTCCCCGTGATGAGCTCCCACACCCCTTTTTCGTTCTGCGGATTTTCGTTCCTCTCTGAGTAGAGAATTTCCTACTACAGGCACATGGAAATTCCAGCTGTTGTTCAGAGCTCGAAGTCCGTGTAACGGGTCTGGTCGATTCCAATGAGGCGCCTGTGGATTCACCATTTCCCCCCCCCCCCTCCCCCCCCCCCCCCCCCCCCCCCCATTTCGGTAAATCCTGGGGGCATCTATCGTTTTTACGTCCTGTAGCCGGTTTCTAGTCTTTCCGAGTGTCATCTGTCTTTCCAAAAGTCCACCGGTCTTTTCCCGATTGTCACTGGTTTGACAATGCAACTATGATAGGAAACTCTATACAGAGCGATACAACAGGAGGCAATCTGATCATCAGAAGTAGTCCCCCCCCCGTCGAACAAGTGTTTCGGCCCTATACTCCTTTACACTCTAAGTGGGGTCGACCCACTGGGGTCATGACTCCCAAGTGTCTCAGCCTCCTGTTGTCTTGTATCGAAAATGAACCCATTTCACTTTGGTAGCAACTTTAAAATCCACAACTCCGCTAGTCGTGGAGGCAACTGTCAAAGTAACCAAAGAGATGCTATTAAGGGAGCTGTAGGGTAATAGTGATGATAAAGTCGTAAAGCGTCACAGGCCGTTTCGATTATCGGCTCCGATCATGAATGTGTATTTTGGAGTCGTATGTTGTCGTGTAGTATTTCATTAGATTGATGTCAGTAGTCGATCTAACTTCTGTTGTAAGGGTCAGAAACCCAGGAGCTTTTTGGATCTGCTTTAGTAACACTGAGCCTTCTAAATTCCGCCTATATATATATATATATATATATATATATATATATATATATATATATATATATATATAAGAGTGTGAGTGTGTGTGTGTGGGTGCGTGTGTGTGTGCGTGCGTGTTTGAGTGCGTGCGTACAATGAGTTTCATTCGTGATGCGGAAAAAGTATATTTGATCGCGGAGACAGACACGGTAATTTTAAATGTCGACAGGAGAGGTCTAGTCCGAAATTAAAAGTTTAAAAAGTCTTTCTTTTCTATTCTTCCTTTTATTTTTGCCCGCAGTCGCTTAAAGATCTATTGAACCGTCTTCTACTTCCTCTCCTCCATTTTAAGATTGTGTAGTATATGTCAATAAAATAAAGTGGACTGCAGTAAAGCTGAATATTTTAAAATTTTTAAACAAGTAAAAAAATGGTATGTTGGTTAGTTTTCATTGAACACAAACCAATTGTTTTAAAAATTATGTACATATTATGTTTCCTTTTTTGTTTATTTTATTTTTTTCGTAATTTAATGAGGTTTTACAAGTATGTAACAGTTTCATCAGGATAAGGTCTACCACACACAGACGCTATTACTCCAAGAACATAAAAAAGGTACTTACTACACTACGTCCATGATACTACAGATTTTATGCTTAATGCAAAAGTTTTAAAGGTCAGCAGAAATCCATGCTCATTCAACAAACATATCAACAGTACTGTAATCAACGTGTCAAAGAGTTCAAGCGTTTAAGAATTACCTTCCCTGAAGATGTTAGAAAGGACATAGAAATAAGATCATACGATAGCGCAAGGTGCCGATAAACTGATGCTTGCAACTACTGATGGTTCTTATGTGTACTACGCCATAACCTGTCTTCTTCTGTCTACATACAAGAGTTTTCAAATTCCCGGTCACTCGTGTCCTTCTCCCTTCACTATAGTGATAACTGCAGTTATATCCCTTATACAATAGACTCGTCCCTTTTGCTGTCACAGCAACTCCATGCAGAGAAAAGAAGAAAGATCAAAGTGGAAATGCTGGATAAACCTTATGATACACCTTATCTTATATATTCTAGGATGTATATTCCTATAATTGTTTAAATCTTAACAATCTTAAAATCTTGACAAATCGGCGACTATTCTGCCCTTTACTCTAGCAGAGAAGCCCCAACCTTATTTATCAACATCGATACCAGACCCATCAGTATACACAATGGTATCATTATCCCCAGCATGATCATGTATTACCTGATTAATTTCCAGGCAGGAGTTGTTGTTTGTCTGTGGTTACTAGCATATAGGCTTGTCCCGGGGCCATCGCAAATCTCGATCTAATCGACAACATTCCAAGCATATACTACATTGTAAAAATGAGAGTATCTTGCGTAGAGCTCAAGACTATTGTTGCGTTACTAAATGAGTGTTCATAAGTCTGGCCAAGAATAAGTCTAGAAGGTGTAACGTTGTAATGCCAACAGTAAACCATTACCAAAATAAACTCTCCAATATAGTAGACGATATATACTTTTATTGTCCAGACATTGCTCCAGTCATTTCATAAATCATCAATTTATAACACGTGAATATTAGCCATAGAGACATGGTCCGCAACCAGACGATCCGTCAAGGCCTAAAATCCCATCCGCTGCAGACCCAAATAGAACAGTCCTAACTAAGATGGTTTGGCTATGTCTGCAGAATGGGAGAAGATCGGCTACCACGACAAGCATGGGAAACAAAGAGCCAGGGATCCAGACCTCCAGGACGACCCAGAGTCCGCTGGGAGGACAACATTAGACAATCTTTGAAGGACCGAGGACTAGAATGGAACCAGGCCAGGAAGAAGACAGCTGATAGAATGGTCTGGCGCTCTCTCTTCCAAACCTCTACACCTCACGGTAGAAGGGGAACGACTAAGTAAGTAAGTAAGAATATTAGCCATACACTGGGCCTTTGCAACCAATATGATGCAAGATACGAACTGGTCCGTCCGTCGTGAGTCCGCACTGAAGTGGTCTAACGCGACATGGTTGAAATCATCAACGAATCAAATAGAGTTTAAAGCATACTCCCTTTTGTCAATATATTATCTGGCAATCACACACATTTGCTGATGCCTCATAATGTAGAATCATACAGCGGACATACACTTCCAAATCTGGAGTTCCTCGCAAATACGTCCACACTCTACTGAAACACAGTGAGAAGTCCTTTACCAGACGCCGCTCACTTCTGCATACTTTTTACATCTTCTGCTTGCATATATTAACATACGTCACACTGTATTGGCATAGGTACGTACAAAATAGTTTTGTTAGATCATAATAACACTCCACAAGCAAACCCGTTGTGGTGTGCAAAATAATCCGTAACATATATTTAACGCGCCCCCCCCCCCCTCTCTCTCTCTCTCTCTCTCTCTCTCTCTCTCTCTGACGAGAAAAATTGAATTTTTTCTCAATCAGGAAGGTGTAAAAAGAACACCGGCAGTTAATGTGTATCGCCATGAGTAGCAGGCAGTTTAACACAATATGTGAGGTTACTGGTATATTGTATAGCTCCCTTGTCTGCCAATGGGTAGACAATTTAACACCATAAGTGAGGTTACTGGTATGTAATACAGCACCTATGTCTAACCAATGTGCTAGCAATTTAACACAAGATGTGGGGTTGCTATCATATTATACAGTACCCTGTGCTCACATAATACATGACATTACCCATGACCAACACTCACATCCAATAACCGTCAATCCATACACGCACTGGTCAAGTCGTGTCAGAATTGTCAATTCATATGCATAAATATCAATATGCAGAGCAAATTATTGTGAAGATGAACAATAGAACATAAAATATCGTATTGTTTGAGTGAATTATTTGAATCAACGAATATGTAACCAAGGCCTGTAATTAATTCGGCCATGATGAGATTTTTTTTTCAATGAGTATGTACTCTAATGACGATTTAGAGAAATACAATTCATTATGAAAATATCATTGTGTAATGTAGAACACATGTACTCAAATGATATTAGTGAGCCTATACGATGCAAGTATTGATCTTAAATAATTATGTCACCTTAAATGTGAAACTAAGGTCAATAGTGCAATGAGATGTCAACAGCCTCAGACTGAACACTGCCTTCTTTTTAAACTTGAAGTTTTAGTATTTTTATTTTCCTAACCAAATAATATTAACTTTATCTTAAGAATGAACAATTTGCGGTAGTGTTAATTTACAAACCGTCTGTTATTTCTAAATGAAGTTATGCTAAATGTCTTATGCCATTGCAAATTTGTATTTCCAGATTGGCAGTCTCTGCCACAATAAATACAAAGATGATTACACAAGACAACTGAACAGCGTATACCACAATGATATCCCGATAGACTGCCGCTACTTTGTTGATTTCACCCTCCAGCTAAATTTCTTCTTTTTTTTTTTTTAAATAAAATTTTGCCTCGTTTTGGCGAGGCGCGTCCCGTTCAACCTAGTCGGTTATATTAGGGCGCATGTTTAAATATAAAAGACCTTCAGGTATTGAACAATTACCTTTTTTAACAAATACTTTGGGAGCAAATGATTACTGATAATCTCTTAATTTTACAGTATATTTAGCATACAGGCTTGCCTCCCTAGCCATATTGTATATCCTTCTACTAGATATTCTGAAAATACTTAATCAAATGAATACTTTTTTTTTTTACTTGCTTCTTGTTATTCTTTCTTGTATCTATAGCTTACGTCGCGAAACAAGACATGGAGATACAAAAACACACGGAGAACGAACGAACGAACTTCATTTTCAAAGGGTTAAGAATTGGGCGCGCAGGCCCGTCTAACATTCTACCTGTCACGTGACTGATAATTTATTTTACCATTTCGTTCCATATGTTATTAACTCTTTTAATGTTCTGTTTTCCTAGACATTTGTATTCTTCTTCTCTATCATTTTTTCACCTTTTCAAACCCCACCCGACGGTTGGTTACGTTTGGCTGGCCTTCAGAGTAAAAATTCCCACTGGACCAGCAGACGTTGATATAACGTAATGTTATCTAAACTGCACCTGGCGTTTGCCTGATCAGAAGAACGTCTGTTACGCTTAAAGTGTTTGAACGAGCGAAAGACGGTTTCTGTGAAGACAGGGCTTGTTAGCAGGGACCAATCTTCTGCGGTCGGTAAACATGTTCTGATCTTCGATTCAGGGGAGACAACGACCCGCTGTGGTCTGTGTGGTTTTGCCTTTAAACGAGTCAGAAACCATAATATTATGTCTATCGGGGGGAATTTTCTGGAGTTGTTGCTTCTGAAACCTTTTGTCTTACCCTCGATTACGTCTTTCGCCGAACATCTGTAGAAATATACAGGCCAGGGGTCCGGGGGAGGCGTCCTTTGTAATCTATAAGAGTAGACGGGTTTAATAAGCCAACACACTCGTGAATATTCCTGGCCCGTAGATGACCATATGAGACTTAGGCAGAGTTAGCACGGTTGTACTAGAATGTGTTTGCCTATGTTCTAGTCATTTTCGGGGTGAGTTGACATATCTTATAATATGAAATATTTATGTTAGTTTTTTATATATCTGATAGGAAAGTGACTTGAATTCATTTCTGAGGACTTCTCCTAGTAATTTAGTTCAGTGATAATGTAGCGCTGTCTACGGCCTTAGTTAAGCGGTGCTTAAACTGTTACGGTTTATAATGGGAAATGATAAACTTACAATAACAGATACTAGGCGTAGAATCAGTTCATACAATGCTTACCATTGGGTTAAGAGTCAGCAAAATTAACTGTTATTTCTGCAAGATAAGGTCAGAGAAGTGGATCATTCCCTTAACACTGAATTACAGGAGATAGTCACTTATTCCTTTTTGATATATATTTCTAGTGGCAAGGGAGAATCATTTTATGCTTACTTGTGTGGCTAGGCACTAGTCTATAACTTTCACAGAAAGCAGTCACCAGGCATAGATATAATTATATCTTATGATTCAGCCACAACTGTATTATTATAGCAAGAACATTGCATTTTCTATGTACTCATTTGTGGAATGTTAATATATTTCCCCAAGGGGACATATGATTTATTTGTGTAATGTCACATGCTGTAATCTGTTTATGTAAATTCATTTAATGTTGTAAGACGAATAAGCATATTCATTTAACTGTAACTACAAGGTTAGGTTTCCTGTATGTTGAGATTGGGAAAAGAGGAGTAGATTTTGCTGTCTGAACATTTACTGGCGGTACCTGGGTGTGCAAAAGATATTAAGCCTATGCGGGCACATGCTATAATTGATAGAGTGATTTTGTTGTTGCTTGATGTAAAGGGTGTCTTTTTGGGTCTCAGTTTCAGGGAGACCGAAACGCTAGAGCAGACTCCAGTCAGGCGAAGAACGTCATGTTCTCTTCGATCTAGAGGGTTTCGGAATACCTCTAGCGTCTCGAGTTTTCAAACCCCGTTCCTGAATCAAAACCCCTTTTGTCAACGCCAAATAAAGCTCACGCAGTGCAACGAGCCAACGCTAAATCTGGAATCACCAAATGCAGTAGTGGTTCTCTACTCGCCTATTGGATTACCAGTAGGAGCATTGCGGCTTCCAGAATATCAAAACCGCCCAGCATGTCTAAAGCAGAATCTGATATCACCCGCCTTTGTGTGCCTAAACGGGGCACTCAGCCAATCCACAGTCAAACCAGCCCAAACCGGATTTAATGCCAAGCAGAGTCAAGCGCCGGATAAGAGCGAAATGGACCGTTTGTCCTCAAGCAACTTCGTCTGGTGTATTTCTGGGTTTATGTAGAACTTCGCACGTAGGAGCGGCCAGCAAGAGAAATAAACAGCGTCTTCCAGCCCCTCACGCAATTCGAGGTCACCAACGTTTAGCACCACCAAGGAAAGTTTTGTATTTCACTTCATTCATCTTGAAGGATATTTACTTGAAAAACATTGGAGCTATTCCATTTGGTCCCACGAAAGCGGACAGGCTGTCGCTCAGTTCGTTTAATTGGTCAGCAGGAGATAAACAGCGTCTTGCAGTTTTCCCTCACGCATTTAAGGTCACCAAAACATAGCACCAACATTCATCTTGAAGGATATTTATCTGTAAGACACTTTCTAGAGCTAGCTTCTGGTCCCACGAAAGCGGACAGGCTGACACGCAGTTTATTCATTTGGTAAAACGGAGGTAAAGAGAGTCTTCCAGCCCACCTCGCGAAGTAGGGAGTAGTCACCAACGATAGCGCCTATACAGTTATTTTATTCAGGTTAATTCCATCACCCATGGAGGATATGTACGAAAAAACCACTTACTGGAGCTATTTCATCTGGTCCCCGAAAGCGGACGGACTGACACTCGATTTATTTATCCCTCCGTGTTCTACAGGTTTTACGAGTGTTGGTGGTGTGTGTGTTTGTGGGTGTGTATTTGCATTATTGATGATTATTGATGACTATTGATGATTATTTTGATTATTGATGTAATTTTATGTTGTTGGTGATGAAATGCATTATTTTCATACATGCTTCTTTATTTAATAAAGTTTACACCTTTATTAATGCGCTGTTCATGACCCTTCCATCCATTATTAACTTGTTTTAGCTCTTTACTAACTCTCTCTCTTATACCAACGGGCTGATCACCCGTTTGCCATAAGATTAGAAACAACAGCAAAAGAGTGAGAGCCAATAGGCGTGATGGGATGGGTGCTTAGACAGTAAACTGAGTGAGCTAAGGACGGAAGAAGAAGAAGAAGAAGGAGGTGCTTAGGCTTGGAGAGAGAGATCATTTTGGTAAATCTTCTTCCAGGTTGTCTCAAGTCCATCTCCTTTTTTTACCTTTCTGTGTGTGTAATCTATAACTCTGTCAGTCCACTATCCTTTGTCGATTTCACTACTATTGTCCAACTCGACAAAGACTCTACACTTTACTCAACCACGACACTACCCTTCCATACTCACTTATCTTGCATACTCTACCCTTTCATTCCCACATGTTACTTTAAGCATTAAATTAGAGGCATACAACGTTATAAAGGTTACATAACAGCACACAATGACATTACCCAATCATAATCAAAAGAAAGTATTATTTTTAAGCAAACAAGAACGTAATGAAAATATAAATGAAAAAAAAACACACAAACAAACACAACAAAACAAATCCAAAACATCTATACGGTAAATCAGACAATAATTCGAGAATGATCACCTTAGGGTAGTATAGCATCAGAACTTCTGAAATATTTGAACAGTCTGCTATTGAGTGAGTAGGAACTTCGTGTCTTTCTTTGCTGTCCCTAACTCAATAGAAGAATCAGATATAACGAAAGAACGTACTTCAAATGGTTTAGAATTGGGCATGTCTGTCTAACATTCTGCCCATCTTTTCTCTCGTCTCCCATACTCAATTCATTTATCCTACACATGCATTTTCAATATTATTATTTAAAAAAAAATAATAAACATAATCAATACAATAAAACAAAGTAAAATCCCAACATTGTAAAGGTATAACAGTTAAACACATTGTTTGGTCAGTGCCAGTACATGCGAATTCCAACTTAAATGTTGGTCAACTATGAGTCCTAATGGTTTGTGTTCATTTACCTTTTCAATTAGTGAGGTGCCAATATAGAGCTGAAGGGTTGTTTTCTGTGAGTTTTGTAATTTTTGCATAGTTGATATTATCATACATTTTGTTTTAATGATATTTATTTGCATACGATTTTTGTTGCTCCATTTGATAAGATTGTCTACATCAGTTTGTAATATTGCTTCTAGTGTGTTGCAATTTTTATCACTTGTGTATATGGTACAGTCATCGGCAAATAGGTCGCAGGATGAGTGTTTGATGTGTAGTGGCAGGTCATTTATGTATACGGCAGAGAAGAGAAATGGAGACAGAATAAATGAAACAAAAGGATAGATAAGATATGAAAGTAAATTGAACTTTTAACACAGGACACGCGACCTTGACATGACCTGGTTGTACAGTCTATGCGCAACAGGTAGCTAAAGGATAATGGTAACAATATGCCGTGAAGCCAGAGGCGTCCCTACAATATTTGGCACTCGGGGCAGATCATACCTTTGGCACCCTCCTGCCATGAAGAAAAACATTTGTAAGCATATTTTTAACAGTAAGTTGTTGCGCTAAACTTGTCGCAACTTATTCTGACCATGCATTTTGACTATAGTTAATTTTTTAATGCATGGGAAGTAACTCATGGAATTGTAGTCACTTCTATTTCTACAGTCGTCTAATCTTGATAGCTGTCGTCAAGAAGTTGTCTTATTTTGATAGTATAGTTGCCGATAGTTGTGTGAACGATTTTGAGTCATGTCCATATATGGAGCGCTCAGATCGCCAGTTCTTTGAAAACAGTTGGCAATCGCAATGTTTCAAGATTCATTTCCTTTTAAGGTTCGAGTCTTCAGTCGAACATCGTAGAATATTCTTCATTTCGTAAGTTTAGCTGAGTTGTATTCGATTCGCGTTTTCTGCGCATGTCTCTGTTTGTGGCATTGTTTAAAATGATTTCCGCCCAGGTCAGTCTGAGCAGAGATGCTGGTAGGGCGAGACATAGCGATGTGCTAGTCTTCGCTTAGTTTATTCAGGAAGGAGTCCTCATCATTGTTGTTCCTTTTTTGAGATGATATATTTCTATATTATTCCAAATGCCTGGAGGCATATGTGATTTATGTGATTTAATTCCTGATGACAGGTAACTGAATCCTTTTTCGCTGAGTAACTTTATTGCCATCTTGTGATGTTGACTTTTGCTTAGCCTGCCTTATTATAAAGTCTGTGATATGACAAGTTTGCTTAGCTCACGATCCACTTATATTGTCACGCATCGATTGATGCCTGTCCTACGGACTATTTGCTTCCTGACCTTTATTGATGGATCTAGGTTTGATACCTTTGCTGTATAAGGAACATAGAGGACGATAATGTGACGCTCAAAAGACATGCCTGTCTTGTTGAGGTCAAAAATAGGAGACCAGGTTTAATCTCCTAGTTGATATCTATTAGCTCTTATGGAAAGGGGAAGTTTACTACCTGATTACATGTACAGCTGACTACGATATCCTAAAAGGCATATGATGTACATTATTATGATGCTGACTGCTGTGCCTGTTGAATTGACTACATATGTAATAATGACTGTTTGATCGTACCTATGATGTACCGGCTTGTTTATGTCTACACACTTCGTCATTGTGGTGTCTATAATAAATTATACAAAAACCGTCACAGGCTGTTGCAAGCATCATTGACTTTTCACATCGTGAGTTAACGTGACGTCCTTGTGTGGATTGCCTTGCTTGTAATGCTCACTGTTTGAATACACATCTGCATCCTACACAAACCAGACCACAGATACCATACTATGTCCTAATCGCCTTCAACAATTATGGCGTACAACAAAAAGACACGCAACATTTGGTGGCCATAAGCTGGTTTGGTCTGGTACCAGCATACACGGGGTCCCTTACCCACTTCATTCAACAAGAATTCAACAAACTGCATCGTTCAAGAAATCAACATACAGCGATTTTTCAGCATTCTACATCTACATACAGAATTATGAAAGTACTCGGCGTTGCCCGGAAAAGGTCGAAATTGTAACTTTTTGCCAGAAGCAAGAAATTTGACAGTACCCGGCGTTGTTATATATTGCCGGATATCACAGACTGTTGCTGTTTAACTCAAGGGAAGCCAGTCGCTGCTGTCAAGGTATCACGTTGCTGTCGTTTGTGAAGGCCAAGTACCGATTTCAAGCAATTTACGGTTGAATAAGAAGGTCAAGTGCCGTTATTTACTTATCAGTTTAGAAGCTCAAGTACCATCGTCATGGCAGTTGTAGCAGTCCAGATGTACCATCATCGTTGGATCTTCATTCCTTAGGACGCTGATTGTCATCTGTTTTTTCTGCTGTGGCTGACGTTTGGATACCCATAAGTTAAGTGGCCTGTTTGTTTGTGAACTGTGCCCTTATACTTCTACTGAGTCTTCTGTGTTTCACCTCATTCTTTTGTTTACATGTTATATGTTTATATGTTATTTATATATTTATATTTATATGTCTATGTTTCTGCGGGTTTTCGGTTGGGCGGTGTCTTCCTTAGATCATACCACGTCATAGAGGTCGTCTATCGTGAGCGTTTTCTGTAGGGTGTGCAAATTTCCGATACTGAAATTGCAAAGCGACTTCTGTTGCTATTTTTTGTTAGTTGTGATGACATGTGTTAGTATTGTTTTCGTTATTTTTCTGCATTCTTTAGTTCTGTTTTGATTTGTTTGTATTTGCTAGTCTACTCTTTTCTATAGTTTAGTTTCATATACCATTTTTGTTTATACACTGTCGTGTCTTGTATTTGTGTTATCTTCTAGTAGATATCATCACATTTTTTGTGATATTTCTTTAATTTTCGCTTTATTTTTTGTTGATTTCTACGAATGTTTTCGTATTGTTGCTAAATCTTTGTTATTGTTTACATTGTATTGTTTACATTGTATTGTTTACAGTGTAATGTTTACAGTGTTATTGTTTACATTGTGATTGTGTTTACATAGTCATTGGTTACACTTATAGTAGTTAATTCACATTTAATAGTGGGTTATGCTTATGCATTACTACTACACTGATGATTAATAAATGATGAATAGTATTGTGCACTATTGAATGGGAAGTGCACCTATGATCAAGAGTTGATTGATGATATTTCAAAAAGGTCTATACACAAGTTCTTTGATATAAGACTTGTTTCCCACAGAGATTGGGATGATAATATAGGTTGTGAGTAAACAAGTGCTTCATTTAAGACTTGTTATAATTAAATTTGAAATAAGATAATTAATTATTTCAGGTTGTGGACTCATATTATTACTCATCATGGCTACATTTGAGCACTTTATTGAGCAGGGTAAATTGCTTGGGAAGACTGGTGATAAGTTAGAAGAATTTGCAACTACTCAATATGATAAAGCATTAAAAATGGAAGCTGAACAAAAGAAACTGCAGATGCAGGTGGATGAAAAAAGATTCCAAATGGAAATGGAAAAACAAAAAAGAGAAGCAGAAGCAAAAGCCGAAGAGAAGAGACTACAGATTGAGTCTGAAAATAAAAGACTTGAAATAGAGGCTGAAAATAAAAGACTTGAAAAAGAGGCTGAAAATAAAAGACTTGAAAAAGAGGCTGAAAATAAAAGACTTGAAAAAGAGGCTGAAAATAAAAGACTTGAAAAAGAGGCTGAAAATAAAAGACTTGAGGCTGAAAATAAAAGACTTGAAATAGAGGCTAAAAATAAAAGATTAGAAAAACAAGCTGAAGCTGAAGAAAGGAAGTTACAAAGAGAGTCTGATGAGAGAAAAGCAAAAATGGAGCATGAAGAAAAACTCTTAGCTTTGGAAGTTGAGAAATTAAGGGTGATGAACATGGCTAATGCTTATGATGCAAATAAGGTCTCAGATAAGACTAATGCAAGCACTTTTAAGCTTAATCTACCACCATTCAATGCTTCCATCGACGATATAACATTCTATTTGGACAGATTTGAAACTTCATGTAAAGTACATAACATAGATAAATCACTGCAGGTTTATCATTTGTCCAAAATACTTAGAGGTGATGCTTTGAGTATGTTAAGCATGGTAGATGAGTCTGACAAGAACAACTATGAGGTTGTCAGGGCTATATTGTTAAAAAAAACCAACTTGACGAAGACGGCTATCGTCTTCAATTAAAAAATATTTTGCCAGAAACTGGTGTGCAATTCTCTGAATTCATGTCAAAGACACGTCTTACTTTTTTACGTTGGGTGGAGCTGTCTAAGACAGAAAAAAACTTATGAAGGACTTATGGACTTAATACTTAGAGACAAAGTCATGTCTTCTGTCAATGAGTCTTTCCTTGCTTTCCTTCATGAACGTAAACCTAAAACAATAATAGAAATAGAAGATTTCTGTAGCCAGTATATAACTGCGCATCCTCACGTAACCATTGGTAATTCTAAAGTAAAAGAAGGTCTGCCAGTTGCTTCGGCAGCACCTTATGGTCAAAACTCTAGTCATAGATTCCAACAAAATTTTGATAGGAAAAGTAACCGTAGTTACGGTCAAAATTATGGAAATCAATTTCAGGGTGATTCTTCTTCGAAGAATTGGAGACGAGCTGACAGTCCTCGTTACTTCCAATCTAATAATTTTAAGCATTTCAGAAGAGGATATGGTAACAGAGGCTTTTCCTCGCGTAGACCCCAAAACCAAACAAATAGATGTTCACATCAATGTGGACATGATAATAATCATGGAAACTGTAATTCGAAACAGGATAACAGTTATAATAGAGACAATAATAACTACAGAGATAATAACAACAGTGATAACTTCAGAGGTAATGGTAGTCGCGGTAGATCTCAATACAAAAAAAAAAGAGATATCAGCAGGCTAACTCGGTTCAACAAGAATCTCAGGGAGCCTGTAATCAGGTTTCTGATAATAAAAACTCTGACGCTGTCACTTGTTCTTCTTTTGACTTTGGGAGAGCAAACAAGTGCCCCCAATGCAGTACTTTGTTCGAACCAACTACAATATCGACTTTGAGTTGTGGTCACCCTCTCCCCGCTCTTCCTGCTTCGGTTGCACATGACGGGAGGGGTTCTTTAATTCTACATAAGGGTCTTGTTAATGATACTCCGGTCTCACTACTTTTCGATTCCGGATGCACCACTATTGGTGTTAGACGATCGCTTGTAGATCCATCTTGTGCTACAGGAAGGGTTATTAAATGTGTCACATTTGGCGGCACTCTAGAAAAATATCCTACTGCTGTAATTCACATTGCCACTCCTTTCTTTACGGGAGATGTGCATGCCTGTCTCTTACCTAATCCTATTGCGGACCTTATTATTGGTCGTATACACGGAGTTAGGGAATGTACCCCACAGCAGATTGCTGCTTGGGAAGATGATAATATGCAAGCTACCAATGCAGTGGTTACAAGAGCACAAGCTCTACAAACACCACAAACTTCGTTGGATAATAATAATGAAGTTCATAGCCAAGATAGTACCTTGGTTATTTCTCGTGACTCGTTCATAAAATTACAAGAAGAAGATCCTACGCTAAAAAAATTCTTCATTCTTGCGAAGAAAGGTGATCCAAATAAGGATACACAAAGAAAATCTTGGATAGAAATGAAAAACGGCGTACTTGTACGTATGGTACAAGACTCGGCTACGTCAGCACATTCGCAAATTCTTGTTCCCAAGAGTATGAGAGTGCAAATATTGCAACATGCTCATGACTCGAAATGTGCTGGACACATGGGATTTTCCCGTACAAAGTCGAGAGTCCTTGCGGCTTTCTTTTGGCCCTTTGTTAACAAGGACATTCGTATATACTGCCGATCATGTCAGGTATGTCAGGAGGTCAAATCTAGAGGACCACGACATGCTGCGCCTATCCAGGCTGCTGACATCCCTATTCGGCCATTCCAGAAAATGGCCATAGATATTATTGGCCCTTTTAAGATAAAGTCGGCCAGAGGACATCAGTTTATCCTTACATGTGTCGATATGTGCACACGTTGGCCAGAGGCTATCCCTCTAAAGAGCATATCTACTACAGATATCGCAGATGCTCTTTGGCTGATATTTTCTCGCTTGGGGTTCCCCAGAGAAATACTGTCAGACCATGGCACTCAACTCATATCTGATACTATGTCTCAAGTAATGTCTACCTTACACATTAAAAGATCTCTCAGTAGCATCTATCATCCTATGTCTAATGGGTTAGTTGAGCGTCTGAATAGAACGCTCAAGACTTTGCTTGGTAAGATAACTGAAGATCATCCTCAAGATTGGGACAGGGTTTTACCCGCGGCTCTCTTTGCCTATAGAGAGGTCCCAAATGAGCACACAGGATTTTCTCCCTTTGAACTTGTCTTCGGCGCGCGTCCGCGCGGCCCTATGTCTTTATTACACGATCTCATCACTGCCGATGATATTAGTGATGACACTCAATCTTCATATGAGTATGTCATTGCTCTTAGGCAAAAGATCATTGAGGCATGCAAACTAGCGACTGCTTCGTCAGAAATTGCTAAAGAAAAAGCAAGGCAGTTTGCTAACAAGAACAGATGTCTACGACAACTTTGTCCAGGTGACAAAGCATTCGTCCTACTCCCCAGTAGGGAAAATAGACTTCTGATTGCATGGAAAGGTCCATATGCAATAGTCTCACGTATTTCCGATGTTGACTATGTGGTCGATATAGATGGAAAGCATAAGACTTTCCATATCAACATGCTGACGGAATTTCATGAGCGTCCAGACTATTTGCTGCTTATTTTTCAGGCAACGGACGAATCTTCTGTACCTCATGGTCATTACTCATCCCTGTCTGTCATACAGGATGAGGAATCTGTTTTTTCTGATGTGAATCTCCCTCTTCCAGCGGTTCCACTACATTCTATGGAATCTTGGAAAGATGTCTCAATTTCTCCTAATCTTTCTGTTGATGAACATCGTCAAGTCTCGTCGATGTTACAGACATTTAAGGATGTTCTAACCGACATCCCTGGTCACACGCAGGTCATAGAACATGACATAATTCTTACCGACAATAATCCTATTAGGGTTAGGCCGTATCCTATCCCTATACACTTTCAGTCACAAGTGGAAATGGAATTGGATGGAATGAAACGATCCAAATAAACATAATTGAACCATCGACTTCTCCATATTCTTCTTCCATGGTTATTGTTCGGAAGAAAGATAAGAACATACGAATTTGCGTTGATTATCGCAAATTAAATCAAGTCACAAAGTTCGATGATGAACCTATGCCTTTACTAGAAGATCTACTTATTAGACTTTCTAATTCTAGATTCTTCACTAAACTTGACTTGTCAAAAGGTTATTGGCAAGTGCCTTTAGCAGATCATGCCAAACCTCTGACTGCTTTCTCTACACCTAGGGGTTTATTTCAATGGAATGTAATGCCCTTTGGTCTTATGAACGCCCCTGCTACTTTCGTACGCATGATGCGTCGAATTCTTTCTCATCGTTCAGATGTCATCGCATACTTAGATGATATCTGTCTCTTCAGTGATTCTTGGGAAGATCACTATCTGGGTTTATATGACCTACTGTCTACTCTACGTGAGTATAATCTGACAGTAAAACCTTCTAAAGCTTATATTGGTTTTGGTGAAATTTCTTTCTTGGGTCATCGTGTTGGTCATGGTCTCTTGAAGACAGAAGACCACAATACTTCAAAAATATTGAACATCTCTGTACCTAAGACGAAGAAACAAGTCGGGAGTCTCTTGGGGTTAATTCAATTCTATGGGAGATTTATTCCGAATCTATCTTCGATAATGGCACCTCTGTCCACGTTGTTGAAGAAAGGGTCGCCTAATCTGATTCGTTGGTCTCAGGAATGTAAATCTTCCTTAGACCAGATTAAAAGTATATTTTCTTCTCCTCCCATCCTAAGATTACCTACTCTTGATAGAACTTTTGTTCTTCGAAGTGATGCTTCATCCACTGGGATCGGAGCAGCACTTATGCAGGAATATGCTGAAACTCTGCATCCTGTCATGTACATTTCTAGAAAACTAAATGCGGCAGAGAGGAACTACTCGGTTTTAGACCGTGAATTGTTGGCTATGGTTTGGTCTATTCTCAAACTACAAAGATTTCTCCTGGGCGCACATTTCATTCTAGAAACTGATCAGAAAGCTCTTACAGCTATTCAGACTAAGAACTTGAAGAGTTCGAGATCCACTCGATATGCTATTGCTCTTCAACCTTTTCACTTCACGGTACGAGCTATCCGTGGGTCGGATAATGTGATGGCTGACATTCTGTCTAGATGCCCACATGATTCCAACTAGTACTTCTGTTCTATTTCTAGATATACGACAGAGCCATAACACACCTATATTACTACAATACATTAGCACATCTGTCCTCACTTTATGTGAAACCATACTATTGTGCTTTGTTATCATCTTCTTCTGTTCCCATCTTTAATATAAGAAGAAGACTGAGTAGTTAATATAAGGGCCGAAAGTTCACTCGGTCACAATTGTTAATAATAATGTATTGTATAGTATGAAACATAATGGCTATTAAATAGAATTATATTGGTTGTTTTTTCTCAGCATGTTATTGTTGATCGGAGAAGCTACCTTTCTGTTGTCAAACATGGAGAGTTCCACATTGTACACTTTCCTTGGAACGACAGGAGATGTGTCCTGGATCGTCATTTATGTTTAATTTCATTATGTAATGGTATTAATTAAACATTTAGATAATGTACTATTTAACATTTTATATCAGATGTGTACATCCATTCTAAGCGGTATTAGAGTATGACACTGCTATTTGATTATAATGATATGAACTTGCATTTATATTGTATTTTCATGCAAGCGTAATGTGTGTTGATGGCACCTCCCCGATATATATATATTTTTGAATAAGATTTTTTATCTGTTGAGAAATATTCTCACCAGACACTTTATGTGTCAATGTAGCCTCATATTAGGCAGTGCAATTAGTTATCCCCGCATAATTCGTGCGTTATTAAACCGCTTTTGGTTTTACGCTTGGATATTTAAAAAAAAATGTTGCACATTTTTTTTATCGGGAGGTGGCGGTAATGTTGCGCTAAACTTGTCGCAACTTATTCTGACCATGCATTTTGACTATAGTTAATTTTTTAATGCATGGGAAGTAACTCATGGAATTGTAGTCACTTCTATTTCTACAGTCGTCTAATCTTGATAGCTGTCGTCAAGAAGTTGTCTTATCTTGATAGTATAGTTGCCGATAGTTGTGTGAACGATTTTGAGTTATGTCCATATATGGAGCGCTCAGATCGCCAGTTCTTTGAAAACAGTTGGCAATCGCAATGTTTCAAGATTCATTTCCTTTTAAGGTTCGAGTCTTCAGTCGAACATCGTAGAACATTCTTCGTTTCGTAAGTTTAGCTGAGTTGTATTCGATTCGCGTTTTCTGCGCATGTCTCTGTTTGTGGCATTGTTTAAAATGATTTCCGCCCAGGTCAGTCTGAGCAAAGATGCTGGTAGGGCGAGACATAGCGATGTGCTAGTCTTCGCTTAGTTTATTCAGGAAGGAGTCCTCATCATTGTTGTTCCTTTTTTGAGATGATATATCTCTATATTATTCCAAATGCCTGGAGGCATATGTGATTTATGTGATTTAATTCCTGATGACAGGTAACTGAATCCTTTTTCGCTGAGTAACTTTATCGCCATCTTGTGATGTTGACTTTTGCTTAGCCTGCCTTATTATAAAGTCTGTGATATGACAAGTTTGCTCAGCTCACGATTCACTTATATTGTCACGCATCGATTGATGCCTGTCCTACGGACTATTTGCTTCCTGACCTTTATTGATGGATCTAGGTTTGATACCTTTGCTGTATAAGGAACATAGAGGACGATAATGTGACGCTCAAAAGACATGCCTGTCTTGTTGAGGTCAAAAATAGAAGACCAGGTTTAATCTCCTAGTTGATATCTACTAGCTCTTATGGAAAGGGGAAGTTTACTACCTGATTACATGTACAGCTGACTACGATATCCTAAAAGGCATATGATGTACATTATTATGATGCTGACTGCTGTGCCTGTTGAATTGACTACATATGTAATAATGACTGTTTGATCGTACCTATGATGTACCGGCTTGTTTATGTCTACACACTTCGTCATTGTGGCGTCTATAATAAATTATACAAAAACCGTCACTGGCTGTTGCAAGCATCATTGACTTTTCACATCGTGAGTTAACGTGACGTCCTTGTGTGGATTGCCTTGCTTGTAATGCTCACTGTTTGAATACACATCTGCATCCTACACAAACCAGACCACAGATACCATACTATGTCTTCATCGCCTTCAACAATTATGGCGTACAACAAAAAGACACGCAACATAAGTACTATCATAATCCTGTCCAATGGCACCCCTTTCCTGGCTGTCATCCGGGGCAGACCGCCCCCTCGCACCCCCTTAGAACGCCACTGCGTGAAGAGTTGAAGGTAGTTCCGATTATCGGCTTCCGAACTTGAGTGTATTCCGGAGTAATGTTTTGTCATATAGTACTTCTTTAAATTGAATGTCACTAATTAATCAACATTCTGTTGTGTCATCCTCTATGTCCTCTCATCCATGTTAAGATTGTACAATATGTGTCAATAAAATAGAGTGGATTACGGTAAAATTTATTACATTTTTAAGAAACATTTTAAGAAAATGGTATGTAGGTCAGTTTTGATTTTAAAAAAAAACACAGCAACAATTTTAAAATTATTTACATATAATATTTTATTCATTCTATTTTTTTATTTTTATTTTTGTGAGGCTTTATTATGTTGCTGTTTCATCGAGACCAAAGCCTACAACACAAAGACGTTCAGCCTCCAAGATCATAAGACGGTATTTATCACACTAGCTACAGAAATAAAGATCATTGCATTTAAAACAAAAGCTTTAA
Organism: Oreohelix idahoensis; assembly: GCA_024509875.1. Taxonomy (NCBI): domain Eukaryota; kingdom Metazoa; phylum Mollusca; class Gastropoda; order Stylommatophora; family Oreohelicidae; genus Oreohelix; species Oreohelix idahoensis. The sequence goes on from JAMPIV010016711.1 coordinate 77,574, forward strand.
AGGTCAGCAGAAATATATGCTCACTCAACATCCATACCAACAGTACTTTACTCAACAAGTTAAAGAGTTCAAACGTGTTTTGGCTAATCATAGTCATGACAATGGAGAGTTGAGTTCTAACCATAATTACCTTGGAAGGTTGAGGAAACGTCTTTGACAATGAGCCTATAGACAGAATAAGTATAAATACAATATAATTTTATCTATCGCAAGAAAAAACTATATGTTCCAAGGTTAAAACATGAAGCCTCTATACAAACCTCTGTGCGATGTTTTAGAAAGCAACGTCTTTTTGAAATGCTTTTTATCATTTTGTACACTTTATGGGTAAGTAATGTTTTATTGTTCTAAGGCGGCATGGGGGAATCACGCGGTCTATGTAATCGATTCTAGGGCAGGATTTCTTAAATAAATATAGACAAACCACACACTCAGGTATTTTATCAGGCCCCATCAGTGAGACTTAAAGAGAGTAGAAGACTGTCGTAGATTTTGGAT
>JAMPIV010016712.1:0-168886 GCA_024509875.1 Oreohelix idahoensis
CATTGATGGGCTCAGGCTGCTTATGTATATATTTACCTGTCACGGGCGTGGCCTTGAATAACCCTCTATAGCTGCAGTCTATAGGGATTTTTCGCGCGCGTGTAAACCTAGTTGGTAAATAAAGCCGTTCGTTGGCCGAAGAAATGCTAGCATTTTTCTTCTGCCTATCCACACCTACTCCCCTGTTTCGGTGGGAGCATTGATCAATCTTCAGACCTGTGCCCTCTAAAGGTGGATCTGGAGCTTTCCTTGCCTTGCCAGTCACAACTCTGGCTTGGTCAACGGAAATGATCAAGTTGCTCTGTAATGGCCTGGCGGAGGCGACTACTGTGCTGTCCATCAGTGGGGTTGCGACCACTGGAATAATGCGATTTGAATGAGAGAACTCAGCTGCCTGAAGCAGAGAGTAATCGATCGCATTCTGGGGTTCTACTAAATCATAACAGATCTCCGTAGCTTCTATCCGTAGAGAAAGATAGGTAATGTCTGCGAGTTGCAGAGTTTGTTGAGTCGCTTTACCGGGATAAGCATGACGTGAGCCAAGGCTCTCAACAATGGCTCCTTGTACAGTAGTAAGGCAGCTTTTCTCACTGTCTTCTGCCCTGAGAAGTGTGAGAGACTCAAATGGAATACCAGGGATCCCTTCGCATGGAACCCTGTGTCCATCATAAACGTCAACTTTGCCCTCCCCTGAGGAAGTTACTGGCGTCAGTTGAACTTTGTCCTGCAATGCGAGATCCACTTCCTGGTTGACAGGCTCCGCAGTCTGCATGCAAAGGACTGGACGGTTTGAGATCCCGTTAGATCGCGAAGTGCCCGAGAACAGCCCCTCGGTGTGTTTTTCCAAAGTTCCTTGGAACGGTTTGGAAAGTTTAGCCCTTTTAGCAGGCGACTTATTCTTGCACCTTTTAAGCTCAGGGTGATAAGAGGAGCGGCACCTCCTTTCTACGATCGTTGAGTTGGAGGGATACGCCTCTGCATATGGTTTTTCGCTGTCCGGCCGGGAATCTTGCGAAATATAACGTGATAGGGTGTGGCTCCCTTTTCTCGACGTCACGTGTCGGTTAGGTGCTGCTCGGTCTGGAGCGTGAGAGGCTCGGGGTTCGCCGCTTGCCAGACGGGAACAATCCGTATTACAATGCTTGTTAGCACCTGTCTCACCTTTGTGCAGTTTCCATGCCTGGGAACGTTGCGTAATTTTTCCCGTGGCTTTAGGTCTGCTGTCCCGACGTAAATTCTTTCCTTGTTTGGGCTTCGGATCCAAGTCCAAAGGAAAGTCAATTTTCTGGAGTTGGGGTTCGGTTTTAGCAGGCAAGTTTTCTTTCATGGGCGCAAGGTTTGCAGGGGCGTTGACCGTTAAGGGCACAGTAGAAGGGAAAGTAGAGTGACTACATTTAGTATCTGTTTCCACCCTCCGAATTGGGCTATCCAGTTCATTCATTCTGATTTGGTGTAGCCTGCTCCTTTCTTGGCTTTCTCTGTCCCTTTCTTGGCGCTCCATTTCCAATTGCTTATCCCGTTCTTGTTGCTCCATTTCCAATTGCTTGTCCCGTTCTTGTCTTTGCTTTTCCCTTTGCTTCTCATCTTATATCACTTCTTCTACATACTGTCGGGTGAATGCTTCACTCTCCCCAGTTTGTTTACAGGACCATGCCAAGATTAAACGGCTGTCAAACCAATTGTCTACCTCGTATTGATCCTGCAGGCTTACTGCAAATTCTAGAAAGGGCTGGATTTCGCTATCCTTGTACTCCATGTACTTAGCTACCTCGAGGGCAATCCTATGCACTTTATCTAGATCAGCCATTATATCAGGGTGAGCAAACACTATAGAAGAATAGAACCTAGAGATCTTAGTTACCTAGTCCACTAGGTGCTGATTAACTTAATAATCAATAAAATCTAGGCTAGCCTGGGAACTTTAAAAACAAGAAAGTTTGTAGCTACTCTGATCGACAAGCACAGACCCCAAAAAACTCCAAAAAATGTAAGTGATGTAAAACTTATTACTATCACTTCACCCCAGTTCTGTCAGTACTAAGCTATTGAGAGGATTGGTTACTATCATCCGAATGAACACCCTCCCTTGGTACAAATGAAAGCTAGTAACTGACTATCTGTAGCTTCTTATCTCAGATTAAAGAGCTACTCCTGAAAAAATATTAACCCTTGAAAAAAAATTTCTGGCTTTTACAACAATAGTCGTCAGATTTGTCAACCAAACACTCAGCAGTGATACCATCAACCTTTACCAGCTGTCTCGTGTGTAGCATGAACAATAAATGTAACTTAATATTTATGATTGCTGTGGAGAAAAAAACGCTGTTCCGACTTCCACCCAAAAGAAATAGTTCGATATGTCTAGGGGAAAGAAATTCCTATAATCTGCCGAACACTAAACTCTAAGAATCAAGATAGAATCTTGTGAGAGATTCCTACCAGACTGCAACCTCATCTGTTGCGATTGCTGCAGATGTAGTTCAAATTCCGCGGCGAGACCCCATTTGTCGTGGTTGAGTTTGAGTGTAGAGTATTTGTCGAGTTGGACAATAGTAGTGAAATCGACAAGGGATAGTGGACTGACAGAGTTATAGATTACACACACAGAAAGGTGTAAATAGGAGATGGACTTGAGACAACCTGGAAGAAGATTTACCAAAATGATCTCTCTCTCCAAGCCTCAACTCACTTATGTCTGTCTAAGCATCTCCTGCTCTCTCTCTTTTCTCTTATCATACATATAGATTATAGTAAAGAGCTAAAAATACAAATATGGATGGAAAGGTCGTGAACAGCGTATTAATAAAGGTGTAAACTTTATTAAAGAAGAAAAAGCATGGAATTAATGCATATCATCACAACAACATAAAATTACAGCAATAATCAACTAATCATCAATAGTCATCAATAATCATATACACCAACAACCACACACACAGATCACCATTTATAAAACCTGTAGAACACAGAGAGATGAAATAACTGAGTGTCAGCCCGTCCGTTTTCGGGACCATATGAAATAGTCCAGACAGTGTGTTACTTGTAGATCCTTCGTGAGGGACTATGCCTACAAAACTGTCCTTGTTGGTACTATCATTGGTGACTCCCCCCTACTGGCGCGAGGTGGGCTGGGGGACGCTGTTTATCTCCTGCAGACCAACTGAATGAACTTAGCGATAGCCTGTCCGCTTTCGGGGACCAAGGGGAATAGCTCCAGTAAGTGGTTTTTTTTCGTATATATCCGCCATCGGTGATGGAATTAACCTGAATAAAATCACTGTATAGGCGCTATCGTTGGTGACCGCTACTCGCGAGGGGGTGGGGGGGGGGGGCTGGAACTCTGTCCATAGATGGCTGCTCATACGTGCGAGGTTTTAAGTATCCAGAAAATACACCAGAAGAAGTCACTTGAGGACAAAGAGACCCAGGCGCGCTTATCCGGCGCAAGGCTCCGCTTGGCTGTAAATCCTGTTTAAACTGGTTTGGCTGTGGTTTGCTGAGTGCCCCGTTTAGGCACAAAAAAGGCGGGTGATATGGAATTCTGCTATAGGCATGCTGAGCGCGTTTGATATTCTGGAAGCCGCAATGCTCTGGCTGGTAATCCAATAGGCGAGTAGAGAACTACTACTGCGTTTGGCGATTCCAGATTTTGCGTTGGCTCCGTTGCACTGCGTGAGCTTAACTTGGCGTTGACAAAAAAAGGTTTTGATTCAGGAACGGGGTTGACGATTCGTTGCTAGATGTATACAGAAACCCTCTAGATCGAAGAGTATATGACTTTCTTCGCCTGACTGAAGTCTGCTCTAGCGATTCGGTCTTCCTGAAACCCGAAAATGACTAGAACATAGGCAAACACATTCTAGTACTGTGTTAAAGTTTGCCTTATCTCATGATGGTCATCTACGGGCCAGGAAAATTTACGAATGTCTTTGTCTATTAAAACCAGTCTACTCTTATAGATCACAAGGGACGCTCCCCCCGGACACCTGGCGTGCGTATTTCTACAGAAGTTCGGCGAAAGACGTAATCTAGAGTAAGACAAAAGAAATCGTGCGAAAGTTCCCCAGGTAGAGAAATGCATAACATTATGCTCTATCTTGTCTAAGGGCAAAAACTCAAAGACTGACCGCGGGTTTGTCTCCCCCTGTTTCCAGGATGCATAATATTATGATCCGAAGCAGCGTTCTGGAAGCCAAACCCAGGGACCCTTTCGCTCGTGATCAAAGGCTTTAAACGTAAGAGATATTCCCCTGGTCAGACCAGGTGCGGCTTAGATAATATTATCGTTCGCTGACCGCTACAGGCCGGAACGTAACCAAACCTCGGGTGGGGCTTTCGAAGGTAAAAAATGAAAGAAAGAAGAATACAAAATGACGAGGAAAACCAGGACATTCAAAAAGTAATCAAATTATGGACAAGATGGTAAAATAGATTATCGGTCACGTGACAGTGGTATTAGTATCTGTGGCAGTGGGAGTTATCGTAATAGTTGTAGTAGCGGTAGAAGTATAGTATTATTCGTGGTATTAGTATCTGTGGCAGTGTGAGTGGTAGTAATAGTTGTAGTAGCCATAGAAGTATAGTATTATTCGTGGTATTAGTATCTGTGGCAGTGGGAGTAATAGTTGTAGTAGCCATAGAAGTATAATATTATTCGTAGTACCGGTATTAGTATCTGTGGGAATGGGAATAATAGTATTATTCGTGGTATTAGTATCTGTGGGAGTGGTAGTAATAGGTATAGTAGTAGCGCGGTAGTGGCTGTTTATGTTACTAAGTATACTTCTGCAGATCTATTCGAATACATGCATCAGCGATTACTTTCATCACAAACGTTTTATCAGAAATATTACACCCACACAGTCATATTTTTAGATGCTCGTGATCACAAAGTCCGTGTATTGTGGAGAATATGGTGTGTATGTTTGGGGGGAGGTGGGGACCGTAAAACTGCACTTTTAAGTCACACTTAAATTTTCATGTTTATTTTAAGAAATTTGCGTTTTAGATCTATCTTTTGTGACTGTTTCATACTTATGTCTGGGCTGGTTGGGTTTTCGCCCTTGAAATATAAATAGTTCAGAGTAATGCGACCTCGTGATTACATCTTGTTTGCTTAGATCCAGCTGCACGCCGTTTTTAACGGATATCAGCTGCTTACTTCAAACAAGTTCCGCTTTGTTTTTAAGCCTTTTACAAAAGTTGTCAGATCCTATTGTATTGTTTTGTTTGTTAAGTCCGAGGATACTTTACTCCATGGCTTCTTCAGTTAGTCATTGTATTTCCTGTAATTTACATATCTCTCCGCACACGAACAACACGCATTTATTTAAAAGGATAAAAATAGTCCCATAACGAATACTCGCGTAGGGGAATGAACTGTTAGAGACTTCGCTATACTAGATCTCAGCTTTATTGAGTGGGGTGACCAGTTCCCTTCCTCACTGGCTTCGCTTTCCCGAACTCAAGCGTAGAATCAGGTACCCATTTTCAGAGGCGTCCCTAAAGTACTTGGCACCCCTGGCGGATCTTACCTTTGACACCCCCTCCCCCAGTAAAGAAACAATAGTAAGTAGCATTTTAACTGTAGGTACTATATTAATAGTCTCCGATGGCACCCCCCTTCCTGGCTGTCACCCGGGACGGACCGTCCTCCTCGCACCACCTTAGTACGCCACTGCCCATTTAATAGCTTGGTAGAATGGAGCCAGCTGTTACCAGATTTAGAATCGAGTTGTGAACCTGGTAACTTGTCGCGAGTGCTGAGTCATTTATACAAAACACGTTTTGTATAATTAAGTTTGTCCACGACAATATTGTAATTAGGGATGAGTTGGAGTCAATGAAAATCCGCTTTCATCCATTCGAATTTTCGATCCTCAAATCCGTCGATTGTGTATTTGGAAGCGGATTTGGCAAGCTGGGAAAAAACACTTTATAAACTTTGACACGGAAGTCAAGAGAAGAACATGAATGTTCAAAACGTATTAGAAAAATTTTTTTTTGCCCAAACCATTAACAGTGATCTCCTTATATTACTTTCTTTTTGGTTTCTTACGGAATTGCCCCCCTTACAGGAAGCATGTTTTACATGATGGAGGTTGCCAGCCGTAATGACAACAACCTTATATTGATCGCCTCTTACGACATGCTTGAGGGAGCAGTATTCTAGTCATATTCTTTCTTTTATCTCCTGAGAGACCACCGGGAACAAAATGGGACATATAATATGTAGTTAATATCTACATCAAGAACTGACTGGAAGATGTTATACTGAGTACACCAGTCTAGGTCCTGTATGAACTACCGGTTGATTGTCGTCAGAATGAGGCAAATAGTTTGTTTAAAATCATGAAGATACAGGTTTACTCAACGGTAATGTCCGATATAGTGACGTCATTTGTTTCTTCAAGTACCATGCATAGAGGCGTAGGAGATCATGCCTCTCCACAATTTATCAATTCTACTGTTGACTTCTGTCCATGCCACGATGTCAAATTGAAAACATACCTTTATGTTTGTCTAATATTAACAAACTGTCCAGTGTTTACTCTCTTTGTCTTCCCCTATCCCTTTTCCATCAATATTACCTGTTGTTACGACATATTCCAGCTTTTCTCTTCTCATAATATGCCCAAAAAGGTGGATTGCTTCTTTCTGACTTGTGAAATAAGTTTCCTTTGCGCATTGATCTCTTTCATGACATCCTCAATACTCTTTCTGGCTGTCCATGGTATTTTTAACATTCTTCTGTGGCTTTTAATGCCTTCTCTACTTGTTTACTAATTGTCCACGACTCACTCCCATATGTCAGGATTGGTTCTGTATAACACGGAAGAACTCTCTTTCTTACGTCCATTGACAAAGAATTGTTGCACAAAATACTCATTTGATAGAATGCTGTTTTTGCCTGAGCTATTCTGCTCTTCACTTATGATATGCATCTACCATACGTTGTTATTAATGTGCCCAGGTATTTGGAAAACTGAAATAGTGACGTCACTGCAGCGAATTAAGTGTCAGGCTTTCTCTCAGAAAGAAGCCTTATTCTAATCAGGGTCACACATGCATCAGCCCAGGAAGCTTAATACACGGATAGATAATAACATTGGTGGTTAATTTTGTTTTATATTTTAATGATGAAAAATATCCCGTTCGACCTCTGATGGGTTATAATTAAGATATATAGTGTTCTCAATTCCAAATAAGATGAATAACTGCCGATACGGGAAAATGGCATCATATCTGTCAGATCATGGTAAATATGGCAAATAAAAATGACCAATTTTGCTTGTATATCATAGGTGGTATATTGAAGGCACTGGTGAGAAATAAAGAAGTAGAATACTAGACAGCAAAAAAGTAACAGACGTGATTGGTTTACCGGAAAAACTAACCCAAGACCATCCGAACGACACCACCGCATCGCTAAGGGAGTGAATCTTGACTAACCACACTGCCAACGCAGCACCACAAAAATAGTGTTTTCGTTGATAATAATAATAATAGCCCCTTCAGTCATAACCGACCATGGGTATGCGCCCCTGAGGTGACAGCCTTCGTTGACAGCGGTCATTACCATGATAATCCTACTCAACTGCGGACTATGGGACCGACACATGCTAGGAACAAACTAAACTAAAACAAAAATTCAGCTAGCATTATCCATCCGCTTCTGTTTGCGTATCAGTTCGCATAGGGTGTAAACAGACTTGCGTTTGACAGCGAAAATATTGTATTAACATTTTATTTTTTCACTTTATATAGCCAGGCGGTGACTTGATGTAAGGGCTGCTAAGTTACCCTCGTGCTGCTTTGGGAGCTATTTTCTTTGTCTGTAGATGCCTGAAATCGTGAGCTTATCTGATATTATTAACATATTTGAAATATCTGAAACCAGTTTAAGATGACGTCAGATCTATCCGTTCGTCATTCAGAGACATCCTATTTTATGTTTACAAACATTATTTTGAGATTGGTAATACATATTTTAACAACTGATGTAACCATTCTTACAAATAGGCTTACATTTTATTGTTTAATGATGACTGTTTTGTAGGCACACTAACATTATATGGGCAAGAAAGTTGAATTACACATGGGAATCCCGGGAACACTGTTACTTAAATTAGTGTCCTCTCTACTTTGACCCATTTGCATTAAAAGGACAGGTAATTCCTAGATGTCGCGTCGTGAATTTTTTTTTAAGGTTACTTCAATGTCAAGCAAAAGCCACTAACCTTATGAATGCCTATAGATTAAAAAATAATAATTTTGAAACGTTTTTAAATTTGTAGGCATAATGTAAGCGTGATCGCTGAATTCTGCTTTGTTAATGTGACTTGTTTCTGAAATTAATGCGTGGGTAAAGGCTGTAGTTAGTGTGTATGCAGAGAATCTAACGCAATGTTGGGGTTAAAATAACACCCACTTACGTCACTGCAGTCGTCTGCCAAGGGCATGCCTGGTTTCCCTACATTGGGGGGAGGAGGGTACAGACTAAACAAACACAACTGATTTTTATTTTCTATTCATCATAATTCACTTTACGTTAATTACTTTAGATTAGTGCTAGTCAAAGTGGTGGACCGGTGCCGGTCCGCGAGTAATTGTCTAAATTAAACAGTAAAAAGGGTATGGTATCGGTTTTACAAATTAACGGTACAGAGGAAACACGGGATGTTTAGGCGATGAAGACAAATATAGACAGGTCAAGAGAAAATGACAGTGGACACTGCAAACACGTACAAAAATGATGAATGAATTTAAAAAAAAAAAAACGATATGATGAGTGATAAAGAAGGATTTTTTAAAATGTAAACAACACAGGTAACAGCTTGAAAAAAAAGTACAAGAAATAAGCAAGTAAAAATATGGAACAAGAAAGAAGAAAACAAAGTACAAGAAGTAAGCAAGTAAAAATATGGAACAAGAAGGAAGGAAAAAAGTACACGAAATAAGCAAGTAAAAATATGGAACAAGAAGGAAGAAAAAAAAAGTACAAGAAGTAAGCAAGTAAAAATATAGAACAAGAAGGAAGGAAAAAAGTACACGAAATAAGCAAGTAAAAATATGGAACAAGAAAGAAGAAAACGAAGTACAAGAAGTAAGCAAGTAAAAATATGGAACAAGAAGGAAGGAAAAAAAGTACAAGAAATAAGCAAGTAAAAATATGGAACAAGAAGGAAGAAAAAAAAAGTACAAGAAATGAGCTAGTCAAAATATGGAACAGGGGGGGGGGGGGGGGGGGGGGGGGGTGGGGGGCGGGGGGTGGGGGGGGGGTGGGGGGTGGGGGGTGGGGGGGGGAGGGGGGGGGGTGGGGGGGGGGGGGGAGGTGGGGGGGGGGGGGGGGGGGGGGGGGGGGGGGGGGGGGGGGGGGGGGGGGGCGACGGAGGGGGGGAGGGGGGGGGGGGGGGGGAGGGGGGGGAAACAAGAAAATCAACTCAAATAATTCCCAAAAAAAATTGTTTCGTTGTTTGTTGAAACACTGCTTTAGATAATGTCATCATCATTGTCATCATGAATAATACATTTCGGCTGTGCATGGAGCACAGGTCCTTAACAAATCATGCATAACCCTCCTGTCCTTTGCCATCCTTTCAAATTCTTTCCATATTTTCTTTATCACTTTTGTGTGTCTCCAGTTCTCATTATAAATGTAATGAGGCTGGATATTCCCGGGAAAGAAATTCTTAGCCAGCTTTAAAAGCCGCATGACCCGGATATAAGTTGATCATGTGCCAGGTGTTTGATCATGTTCTAGCCCTTTCATACATTTATAAGAACTGCTGTTACATATTTCCCATAAAAGATTATACTAAACGATAAATCACACATGAAAAAATGGATTAGCATTCTTAAATACGTCATTCTTATCATATGACACTTTGATTAAAACGTGACGGTTTACAATATTTTTTTCCAAATTTTCACTGATTTAGACTTTTATTTTTAGAATTTGTGCAGTAAATTTTTATACAGAAGGCCGTTAATTCAGGGGGGGGGGGGGGGGGGAGGTGCAAAAGGAAGGATCCGCCCCGGGTGCCAAATACTTTCAGTACGCCCCTGTCAGTCACCCAGGGTTTGGGTGGTCATCTTTTCTTTAATCGTGATATGTTGCGGGTGCATATTTTTGTATTAATAACTGATGATAAATGGGACTGCTTTTAGTCATATTTTAATAATTCTACTTGACACTGGCTGACATTACTCGAGCTTCTGAGATTTCTCTAAAGAAAAAATACTGTCTTTAAACAGATTCTGTTTTACACGTCACACCAGACCTAAAGGTCTTGTATATTTGGACATGCGCCCTAATAAAACCGACTAGGTTGAACGGGACGCGCCTTGCCAAAATGTGACAAAATTTTATTTATTTAAAAAAATTCTTCCTGCCCACCATAGTAGAATGAATATCTTTCCATTTACCAGGGTGGTTCCATCTTGCGTCACAAATTCTACGTACATGCTAACTGTACCTTGTCATCTAATTCATTTATCTCTTTTAATCTGAGTAAATATTAATTTTACTTTTTTTTCAATCATTTATTCATTTGTCTCCTTTAATATGACTAAATAACTATTGTCTTTTTTTTTCAATCAATCATTCATATCTCTTTCAATGTGACTAAATAAAGATTTTCCTTTATTCAGTCTTTCATTTATTTATCTCTCTTAATTTTTAGTATGTGACCTGTCCATATCCTGTCCTTTGTTCATTCTCAAGGTTGTTGTCTTTTACTCTTGTCTGTCCTGGTTTTATGTGTTTCTTACCTGCTTTCTTATGTCTGCCCAAAACGTTCTTCTGAAAGGCAGGAGATACAGTGAAATGATGTTTTCATCAAAACCTGCAGGAAGTGAAAGAACATCTGTTAAAATGCACATGTGTAACTACAAATATTACTAATACACACACACACACAGACAAGAGAGAGCGAACAAACAAATTTATTTTCAAAGGGTTTAGAGTTGGGCACGCAGGCCTGTCTAACATTCTGCCCTTCCTTTCTCTCGTCTTCCATACTGAATCCATTTATTCTCATATGCATCTTAAATATTATTTTTAAATAATAAAATAAAATAAAGTCCCAACATTGTAACAATACGATAACAGTTACACACATTTACAGTCAATACCCTTTAGCTCCCCAAGGAGCATAGGCCTTCAACAAACACATTTACAGTACCTTATCACGATCAAAACTGAACAGGCCAAAATTATCTTTAAAACCTGCATATATTATATAATGATTTAGGAACATGACTAAATTAAGGTGGAATATAATCTGCACTCATGATGTACTTGAAAAGTCTGCAATTGTAGGAATATGGACTAAGCGTGCTTTTTTGTAGGAATATGGACTAAGCGTGCTTTTTTGTAGGAATATGGACTAAGCGTGCTTTTTAGGCTGTGTGGAAGATTGTTCCACAGATGAGCAGCAGAAAAAGCAAAACTTTTCTTGAATAAGTCGAGCCTAGGCTTGGGCACGTGTAATGTGTTTAAGCATTGGCTGTGTCTTCCATTGCATTTGAAAATGTGCCACAGATATGTTGGAACATTCTGTGATCGCATTTTGTGAATTAATTTGGCTTTGTTGAAAAGAACGAGAGAGAGAGAGAGAGAGAAGGAGGTAGGGAGAGAGGGAGGGAAAGAGAGAGAGACTATCATTCCATTGGTAGCTTCATATAATTCCTGGGAGTCTCTGATGAGATAAAGAATACAACCACTACTCCCTCATGTATGTCATACAAGGGGGGCAACTAATATGAGGCTGGCAACCTCATAATGTCAAACACAATACAAGAACAAACAACCTTCTAATCTAAGCTTCTGAGCAGCACTGATAAACACTAAGCCCTGAAAAGGATTAATTAGGCTGTCATTTCTTCTTCTTCAAGTACCACGCCACCTGGCATAGGTGATGATGTCTCTCTACAACCTCCTGTCCCCAGTACTCTTTATCAGTTCTGTTGTTTGACTTCCTCATATAAGCTGCTACAATGAAACTAGAACTAACTGTTAATCACCATCATTTTCCCTGTCACTCCCTATGGAGCATGGAGCCACAAGTGCACCAAACCATCATATACTCTAGGAGCGCTGCTTTCTGTAGCAATTAGTTTCACATGATGCACCCCTTGTATGACATACATGAGGGAGTAGTGGTTGTATTCTTTGTCTCATCAGAGACTCCCAGGAATTATATGGAGCTACCAATGGAATGATAGTCTCTCTCTCTCTCTCCCTCCCTCTCTCCCTACCTCCTTCTCTCTCTCTTGTTCTTTTCAACAAAGCCAAATTAATTCACAAAATGCGATCACGAATGCTCCAACATATCTGTGGCACATTTTCAAATGCAATGGAAGACGCAGCCAACGCTTAAACACATTACACGTGCCCAAGCCTAGGCTCGACTTATTCAAGAAAAGTTTTGCTTTTTCTGCTGCTCATCTGTGGAACAATCTTCCACACATCCTAAAAAGCACGCTTAGTCCATATTCCTACAAAAAAGCACGCTTAGTCCATATTCCTACAAAAAAGCACGCTTAGTCCATATTCCTACAATTGCAGACTTTTCAAGTACATCATGAGTGCAGATTATATTCCACCTTAATTTAGTCATGTTCCTAACTCATTATATAATATCATATGCAGGTTTTAAAGATAATTTTGGCCTGTTCAGTTTTGATTATGATAAGGTACTGTAAATGTGTTTGTTGAAAGCCTATGCTCCTTGGGGAGCTAAAGGGTATTGACTGTAAATGTGTGTAACTGTTATCGTATTGTTACAATGTTGGGACTTTATTTTTTTTTATTATTTAAAAATAATATTTAAGATGCATATGAGAATAAATGGATTCAGTATGGAAGACGAGAGAAAGGAAGGGCACAATGTCAGACAGGCCTGCGTGCCCAATTCTAAACCCTTTGAAAATAAAGAAAATAAATTTGTTTGTTCACTCTCTCTCTTGTCTGTGTGTGTGTATTAGTAATATTTGTAGTTACATAGTAATATAACCGAAGGAAGGAAAGCCCTTTGTAAAACAATTTTAAAACAATAGAACAAAATTCTAGTTCTAAATGGGTACAAGGATACTACTAAGCATCGTACGATGTGTACTGTGGACTCCAAGATAAGTGAGATGCAAACTTGATGGCCTGTTTAATGGAATGTGGAGAAAACCCATGGCTGACATGATGGATAGCAGCTGACTTGATGGAGAGGTCAGTTGCATTTCAATTGGGGACATAGGCATCAGAACCGGTGCACCTATACCCAGGACTACTTCAGGGGTTCTCCACTATCATCAATGCTGTTTAACATCTACACAACAAACGTAGTCACAGTTCAACCAGCCAGGCCAAAATGAACATTCAGTTTTGCAGATGACATACTCTTTTACAGAATTGGCTTCGATAGACAGGATAAGGCCAAAAGTGTACATGATGTTATTAAATAACAATAGAAATAACAGAGTAGATGATAAGTCAGAAATTATCATAACACATTCTTCTCCTTTAACATTTTCATGTCATGGAAGTGTTTCCTGAACAGATACTGTAAAAAAAAAAAAAAAAAAAAAAAAAAAAAAAAAAAAAAAAAAAAAAAAAAAAAAAAAAAAAAAAAAAAAAAAAAAATTAAAAAAAAAAAAAAAAAAAAAAAAAAAAAAAAAAAAAAAAAAAAAAATTTAAGATCTTTTAAAATGTGTAATTTTATTTTTGTCTCCTGTCTCTAGTTCAACCCATCAAACTTTGACCTGCTGAGTGAACTTCAGTCTGTACAACCTCTGGAGTTGGGCAACTTTCTGGATGACAATGACTTGATAGAGATTCAACCCACAATAGGAGAATCTATGAGGGACGATGTAAGTTTTAAGGATGTAAGATATCCCATGCATCTCCATCTTTTTATTAGTTGGATTGTGAAACACGTTTAATGCTTACTTTAGTTGTAATTCAGCTAAATTCAACAACATGAAACAGATACTAACATCTTAATAACTAACTCACAAATTCAAACTGAGAATCATCAAATGCTATATCTGTTCCTCATTACTGTATGGTGTTGAAACATGGACAATGAACAAGCAATTAGAAGAAAGAATTGATTGAAGCCCTTAGATATGGATATATAGAAGAATGGGACATGTCTCATGGAAAGAGAAGAACACAAATAAAGAGGTCATAGAAAACTTAGGAATGAAAAAAGAGAATTAATAAAGGAGATCAAAATTAGACACATAAAATATTTGGCCAAGTAAAAAGACACAACACCGGACACTGAAGACCATAATAGAAGGCAGAGTTGAAGGCAAACGTGCAAGAGGAAGACCAGCACTATAAGTGGGAAGATAACATCAAGAGATGGACAGGAAAGAGTCTAGCAGAGTGCACCACCAAGACAAGAGACAGAAGACGTTGGAGATCCATTACAGCCAACCTTCGTTGTGGAGATAGCAGCTGATGATGATGAATTATCATGAAACAATTTGGTTAGTTGTGGAGCCAGGCTTAAAACTTTGTATCAGTAGTTCCTATCTTTAGCTTGTTGAATAGATGGTATCCCAGTCTGTTGTGGCCCGTGCTGAGTCTAAAGATTATCACTTGTTCTCTTCTGCTGAGCAATTAATCATGAAACAAGTTTTATGCTTAGTTTAGTTGTAGTTCATCATGAAACAATTTGATTGATGTGAAACCAGGGTTATAAAACTTTGTTTAGTTACAATTAATCACGAAAAAGTTTGATTAGGCTTGAGAAAGGTTTTAATACCTACTTCAGCTATTATTAGTCATAAAACATCATTGATTAGTCACAAAACAGCATAATATTTCAGTTTTTATGATTAATTTGGCATGCCATAATATCTTTACAGTTCTCCCAGGCAGGATTACTGCAGTCATTTAATAGACTGGAGTCAGATGACGCAATAGCTTCATGTCCAACAACAGCATACAGTCAGCAGGGTCTTGTTCCTGCTGGCATGTCCATGAATGATGATTTGTGGAGGAAGGATAGAATCAAGAAAGACAATCACAATATCAGTATGTTCTATTCTGTTATTTTCTGTTTTCCTTCTCAGTTTTCTTGATCCTTTAGTACTATTTTATGTCACCCATGTTGTTTCCGCTGGTCTTTTAACTCTTTCTGTTCTATGCTGTTTTTCGGTTTTACTCAGGCTCCAAAGTGGATTCATTTTTTTCTACAAGTGAAATTTTAAAAACAGGAAGTAGGCATACCTATTAATTCAGGAGATAAATATATTATGCATCAAACTTTAGGAAATTTGCTGAAGATTGTTGTGAAATGCAATGAAAAAATTATCAAAACTTATGCCCTGTCATGTGTTAGTTTTTGTTTTTACTTGAATATTCTGTCACATTTTAATTTTTTTTTCATTGTTCAGTATCAAAATCATTATTTTAAAACCATGTATACCCTTCTCTCACTCTTCTCTTCCGCGCCCCCCCCCCCTCCCCCCCCATACAATGTATTAATATATTTTGCTTAGTTTTTTTCTGTTACTTTTCATTTGTTTATTGTTATAATTGGTCATTTGTCCTTTCAGACATTTTTACTATTTAAATTGTAATTAAGATATTCTTTTTCTGCTTTACAGTTGAGAGGAGAAGGCGATTTAATATAAATGACAGAATCAAAGAATTAGGGGGACTGTTGCCAAAGACTGTTGATCCGTAAGTAAAGTTACATTTTTTATATATCATCATCTCATCTCAGCCCGTAACCGGTCATGGGTCGTAGGGGTGCCATGGTGGAAGCATCAGCAGACAGGGTCCTCCACTGCTCTCTATCCTCAGCAATGCGTACAAGTGTGGAAAAACCGTGTCCTGCCCATTCTTTGATGTTTTATATATACAGGTCCTAAAACCCTTATCCAAAACCCTTATGGCCAGATGTGATTCCGAATTCTTCAGATTTCATTACGACAGTACTGTGTATGTCTTGTATACTACAGTAATTCCTAACAGGGTCTGTGGCAGCACCCTGTAAGCAAACATTAATATTTCTTAAATTCCAGTTTATGTTGAAAATAATCTTTATTATTTATTATTGTCAAACGTTGAAAACAAAAGTTTTATAGTTAATAAAAGTGTTTTTAACACTGATATTTTTACATTTTTGAAGAGTCCTGTGTCTTCTTCTTCAAATACCGTGCCTAGTGGCATAGGAGATCATGTCTCTCCACAACTTCCTGTCTCCAGTACCATTTATCAGTTCTGCTAATGACTTCTTTCCATGCCACGATGTCAAACTCTTTTTCCTTCAATCTTACCTGTTATTATGATATATTCCAGCTTTCCTCGTCCATTACATGCCCATAAAAAGTGGATTGCTTCTTTCTAACTTGTGAAATAAGTTTCCTTTGCGCAATGACCTCTTTCAGGACATCCTCATTACTCTTTTTGGCTGTCCATGGTATTTTTAACATTCTTCTGTAAAACCACATCTCTGTGGCCTCTAGTGCCTTCCAAATTTGTTTACCAATTGCCCATGACTCTCTCCCACATGTCAGGATTGGTTCTACTCGTATATAACAATGAAGAACTCTCTTTCTTATTTCTAGTGACAAAGAATTGTTGCATAAAGTACTCTTCGTTTTATAGAATGCTACTTTTGCCTGAGCCTCACTTCTGAGATGCATCTTCCATCCGTTGTTATTAATGTGCCCAGGTATTTGAATTTATTGACTTGTTTTAAAACGGTTCCTAAGCGTTCAATTATCTAAATTTGTTACATAATAAGTATTTGAAAATTTCACCAATTCATCATTATCGTAATGCAGAAACATAGATGATATAAAACACAGCCGTATAGTTTTGTCTGTATTGTATTACAGTGGCCCATCTATAATAGCATATCAATTTCATGTCAGCTGACATCTCACACCTGCTGGGTCATTTCAAACACATTAGAAATGCTGCATGAAAAAACTTGGTTTTCAAATTTTGGAAATTCTGATAAGGGCTTTGAAGACCTGTAGTGAAGTCTAACTTACAGTTACCATATATTATGCACTTTATGTTGCATAGTATATGTAAACATACTTATTCAGTAGAAAAACTGCAACCATTTTTGGAAAAATGACCTTGAATAATTATCCGAAATACAGGTATTACACTATACTGGTTATTATAAGGCAGCAGAAAGACAGAAAACTGTAGACCCAAACAAAACAGGCAGATTTAGAAGTACAAATCAAGCATCATGTGTGACCGTATTCTTTCAGAACGGTCTCGTCCACATTACAGCTGCTTCTGAAATGACATCCGTTTTGGGAAGCATTTCAGACCGGCCTGCATCAGCCAAAGACAAGTTCAGTCTCTCTGTGATGTCCTGGGTCCACCGTCGTCTAGGTCGACCCCTTCAAAATTTATTTTACAAGAGACCCTTGCCATATCACATCACAGTAATTTTTTTCCAGACTATTATGTCTTTTTTATATGAAACCGAAAAATTTCAGGCTTCATTCTTATATTGCGATGTGTATTCAGTAGAGCCAATGTTCCTGTATCCGTTTAGCTGAGTGCAGTATTTTCTCTAGTTGGTCTTTTTTTCTGTCCAGGGAATTCTCAAACATCCTTCATGTAGCATTTCAATTTCGAATGATGTAATCATTTTACAATGAAACTGAATTTAGTGAGTGTTCCCAGAAGTCCTCGCAGCGTATGTGGACTACTGGGAATCATACATGCTCTGATCAGTTGTAACTTTGTTTCTTTGCTTGTGCCTTGCCATAGGGTTTTCATCTGTATTAGTTTTATGTAAAGCAATTAGCAAGTCTTCTTATTAATTTTCTACTGCACAGTCGGCCAGAGCTGTTAAGGATTGATCACTATAGTATTCGTACTTTCATTTATTTTTTGAAATACACTTTCCAGTTCTTCGTTATCAACGTTCAAGATTTCTGGTTTGGTCTTTACTTTGTCTGTGAGTGTCAATAATTTGGTCTTCTCTGGTGTTTTAGGTATAGTTTCTGGGCTCAGCTGTGTTTTTTGGTGAGACAGAAATTAATTAGTTCAATTCCTTCTGGTTTGGTCGATAGGAGGACGGTGTCATCTGAAATATCTGATTTCTACACCGGGATATGGTACCCGCGATGAATGTTAGATAGTAACAAATTAGGTCAGTTGAAATGGGACCAAATAGGCCATAACCCCAAGAGGGCTGATGGAGAATTAACTAGACTGGCACTTACAGTGGAAACCTCATGGAGAGGAATGCAGGGTGACTGTGAAACACATAGAAAAGATTAATGATAGAGATGATTACAAGAGCAAATATATAATGGAATAATATGAAAAAGACAGTGCTGGAATGTAGTAGAGCCCCTATGCTTCATCTCAAACCATCGGAATTGAGCATGATGATTACTATCATCACATGACTTGTAAGGGCTTTAACAGATAGTCCCTCCATAACTGACCTTTTTTTAGAGCAGTGGTTCTTAACCTTTTTTGTGACTTGGACCCTCTTGTATGTTCGATTAATGCTTTGGACCCCTTTGTGGAAGAAAAATGTACATACAAGCATAATAAAAAACTTTGCATTTTAATTTTTAGGTTATGTACATGGACCACCTCATAGAATCCATCCATGGACCCAACCATAGAATCCATCCTTGGAACATCCCATAGCAGATCGAATCCATGGATACTCACCTTCATATAATCTGCATCCCATGGACACCACTCATATAATCCAGTCCATGGGACCCACCCATAGAATCCATCCATAGTACCATCCCAAAGAATGTCCATCCATGTGACCCACCTCATATAATCCAATCCATTGACACACCCATAGAACCATTCCAGGGGGGGGACCCCACCCATCAGAATCCATCTATAGGACCGGTATTCCCATAGAATCCATCCATGGACCATCCCATAGAATCCATCCATGGACCACCTCATAGAATCCATCCATGGACACACCCATAGAATCCATCCATGGACCCACCCACAGAATCCATCCATAGACCATCCCATAGAATCCATCCATGGACCATCCCATAGAATCCATCCATGGACCACCTCATAGAATCCATCCATGGACCCACCCATAGAATCCATATATGGACCATCCCATAGAATCCATCCATGGACCACCTCATAGAATCCATCCATGGACCCACCTATAGAATCCATCCATGGACCCACCCATAGAATCCATCCATGGACCATCCCATAGAATCCATCCATGGGCCACCTCATATAATCCATCCATGGACCCACCCATAGAATCCATCCATAGACCATCCCATAGAATCCATCCATGGACCACCTCATAGAATCCATCCATGGACCCACCTATAGAATCCATCCATGGACCCACCCATAGAATCCATCCATGGACCATCCCATAGAATCCATCCATGGACCATCCCATAGAATCCATCCATGGACCCACCCACCCATAGAATCCATCCATGGACCATCCCATAGAATCCATCCATGGACCATCCCATAGAATCCATCCATGGACCCACTTACCCATAGAATCCATCCATGGACCATCCCATAGAATCCATCCATTGATCCCAAGGGTTCCATGGACCACATGTTAAGAACCCTGCTTTAGAGGATTCCAGGTTATCAGATATTTGCTGTTCCCTCTTGTTATACAATCTTAGGTCTTCCTCCTCTTCTCATTTCTTCAGTCATTATCATCTCGATTTCCAAAACCTCCTATCAGAGCCTATAGCCATTAAATTTAGTCTTTGTTCTCTTCACTTTTGTCAGAAGTGATCGTGTACTGTTGTACTCCTCTAATATTTGTACTCCTCTAATATTTGAATTGTTTCATGTAATTTCTGGGGGTCTCTGAGGAGACAGAGAAAAAAATTGGATCATTGCTCCCTCAATCATGTTGTAAAAGGTGACAAATATGAGGTTGAGCTGGCATCCTCACCATACAAACCAAATTGCTAAAGAAACAACTGGTGCATGAACATATAAATGCTCTGATGCAAGTTTCCTGCATGGAGACCAGCTGCAGTGATGGCACCATGCTTCATAAGGAGTGATAAGGGACAAGAATTGCTGCCTCTGAATTATCTCCCTTATTGGAGGTTTCAAAGCAAATGTTCCCTGAATTATTTCCCTTATTGGAGGTTTCAAAGCAAAAGTTCCTGGAATTATTTCCCTTATTGGAGGTTTCAGGGCAAAGGTTCCCTGAATTATTTCCCTTATTGGAGGTTTCAAAGCAAATTTTCCCTGAATTATTTCCCTCATTGGAGGTTTCAAAGCAAACGTTCCCTGAATTATTTCCCTTATTGGAGGTTTCAAAGCAAAAGTTCCCTGAATATTTCATGATTTATGTTGGTTTTTTTTTCAACAGTATATAACACATGACTACAGAGTTCATTGACCCCCACAGTTCCACAAGGAGCACAAGCCTTCAACAAACTTATGCCAGGTCTTCCTGTCTCATGCCATCAGGTCAAGGTCTTCCCATGTCTTCCTGTCTCATGCCATCAGGTCAAGGTCTTCCCATGTCTTCCTGTCTCATGCCATCAGGTCAAGGTCTTCCCATGTCTTCCTGTCTCATGCCATAAGGTCAAGGTCTTCCTGTCTCATGCCATCAGGTCAAGGTCTTCCTGTCTCATGCCATCAGGTCAAGGTCTTCATGTCTCATGCCATCAGCTCAAGGTCTTCCCATGTCTTTTTCGTGCCCATGTCTGTCTGTATTCTCGATGCGGGCCTTCGTCTCCCTTTACCTTTCTTATTCTGGGGGTTCCAGAACAAGGACTGCCTTGTAATGCTATCAACACGTTTCTTCAATATGTGTCCTACCCATCTCCAGCATCTTCTTCTCAAATCTGTTTCCACTGGCACGTGTCATTAGTTCCACATTAAAGACCTTATCATAGCACTTCAGTCCTTCTATTCTACACAAGCACCCATTTATGAAAGTTTGTAACCTTTTAGTTAGTTTTTTTAAAAGAAAAAATATCCCATCCAACCATTGATGGGTTATAATTAAGATACATATGTAGTTAATTCAAGATAATAATTTTGATTTCTTTTGGTTGTTGTTTTTGTTGCTCTCCTGTATCTTATGTATATTATTATCTACGCAGAGATTTGAGACAAAACAAAGGAACCATTTTGAAGGCATCAGTAGATTACATCAGATCCTTACAAGAAGATCAGAGAAAGTATTGGATGGTCATGGAACAGAAAAAAAAATCTGACATTGACTTGCGTAGAGTTTTGCTGCGTCTGAATGTAAGTTCTTTCTTTCATCTGATAATTGTTATCATGCATGAGGTTAGCAGCCTGATCATGTCAAATATAGCTCTACATAAACCACAACTGTAGGAGAACATTTATGCTTTGGTGCAGGTTTCCTTTAAGGGGACCAGCTGTAGTGGTTAACCCATGTTCCGACCAGCTGTAGTGGTTAACCCATGTTCTGACCAGCTGTAGTGGTTAACCCATGTTCCAACCAGCTGTAGTGGTTAACCCATGTTCCGACCAGCTGTAGTGGTTAACCCATGTTCCGACCAGCTGTAGTGGTTAACCTATGTTCCAATTAGAGCAAAAAAAAGGAAAAATATGTTAGAAGAAAGACAACTCCATCAGTGCTCCCATCTCCTCCCATTAGATCACACAAGGAGGATCTCAGCACAGTGCACACTCTGTAGCACCGGTGAGGATCCCAATGTGTGTATACAGGAATCACACATTCTATAAATATTTCTGTAGTGGGTAGGTTTTTCCTAATCTTGTAAATTTTGCCAGGGTATTGGCCATATAGCTGACTGCTTTGACGGTCAGTGGTTAAGGATCTAAGAAGAAGAAGATATAGATCCAACTGCTGGCCATACAAGGAATAGCCCTTATCGAGAATACTACCCACGGGAGTTCACTTTACAGGTGGGAGTATGACATCATTAGGACCCACTGGTTCTGGAAAAATTTCTATCAAATATATTCCCTGTGCTGGGAACTGAACCTGGTCATTTAGAATTAGAGGTGGACGCTATAACTCTTAGCCGCTCCAACCCCCAGAAAAACAGTTACTTAAAAAAGAACATGCTTAGCTAGTCAACAAGCATTAAATTAATATTAGACAAACATAAAGGTATGTTTTCAGGCACTCGTAAGAAATAAAGAAGTAGAACACTTGGACAACAGAAAAACAACAGACGTGAGTGGCTTACCCAGGGTTCGAACCCCGTACCTTCCGTACGACAACACCGCCTAGCTATCAAGCGAATCACACTGACCCCACGGCCAGCTAGGCATCCCCAAAAAGGATGCTTTGCTGACTATTTATCAGTACGAAACACACAAGATAACACCGGAAGTATACAGTGGGCAACTCAGCCCCTTAATGACGCAATCACTTCTGTTGTTCTCCTATTAACAGTATGTGTCAGTCCAAACAAGACAAAGACCTTGATACTGGGTCCAGTAAATAGTAGAAGACTTTAAGGACAGTAGTATAGAACAGAGGGTAGGTTTCTGGTATTGTATAAACATAAATAACACATAAGGAAGGGAAACCCGAGGCCTGTAAACAGTAAATTAATATTGGACAAACATAAAGGTATGTTTTCAGGCACTCGTAAGAAATAAAGAAGTAGAACACTTGGACAACAGAAAAACAACAGACGTGAGTGGCTTACCCAGGGTTCGAACCCCGTACCTTCCGTACGACAACTCCGCCTAGCTATCAAGCGAATCACACTGACCCCACGGCCAGCTAGGCATCCCCAAAAAAGGATGCTTTGCTGACTATATATCAGTACGAAACACACAAGATAACACCGGAAGTATACAGTGGGCAACTCAGCCCCTTAATGACGCAATCACTTCTGTTGTTCTCCTATTAACTGTATGTGTCAGTCCAAACAAGACAAAGACCTTGATACTGGGTCCAGTAAATAGTAGAAGACTTTAAGGACAGTAGTATAGAACAGAGGGTAGGTTTCTGGTATTGTATAAACATAAATAACACATAAGGAAGGGAAACCCGAGGCCTGTAAACAGTAAATTAATATTAGACAAACATAAAGGTATGTTTTCAGGCACTCGTAAGAAATAAAGAAGTAGAACACTTGGACAACAGAAAAAACAACAGACGTGAGTGGCTTACCCAGGGTTCGAACCCCGTACCTTCCGTACGACAACTCCGCCTAGCTATCAAGCGAATCACACTGACCCCACGGCCAGCTAGGCATCCCCAAAAAAGGATGCTTTGCTGACTATATATCAGTACGAAACACACAAGATAACACCGGAAGTATACAGTGGGCAACTCAGCCCTTAATGACGCAATCACTTCTGTTGTTCTCCTATTAACAGTATGTGTCAGTCCAAACAAGACAAAGACCTTGATACTGGGTCCAGTAAATAGTAGAAGACTTTAAGGACAGTAGTATAGAACAGAGGGTAGGTTTCTGGTATTGTATAAACATACATAACACATAAGGAAGGGAAACCCGAGGCCTGTAAACAGTAAATTAATATTAGACAAACATAAAGGTATGTTTTCAGGCACTCGTAAGAAATAAAGAAGTAGAACACTTGGACAACAGAAAAAACAACAGACGTGAGTGGCTTACCCAGGGTTCGAACCCCGTACCTTCCGTACGACAACTCCGCCTAGCTATCAAGCGAATCACACTGACCCCACGGCCAGCTAGGCATCCCCAAAAAAAGGATGCTTTGCTGACTATATATCAGTACGAAACACACAAGATAACACCGGAAGTATACAGTGGGCAACTCAGCCCCTTAATGACGCAATCACTTCTGTTGTTCTCCTATTAACAGTATGTGTCAGTCCAAACAAGACAAAGACCTTGATACTGGGTCCAGTAAATAGTAGAAGACTTTAAGGACAGTAGTATAGAACAGAGGGTAGGTTTCTGGTATTGTATAAACATAAATAACACATAAGGAAGGGAAACCCGAGGCCTGTAAACAGTAAATTAATATTAGACAAACATAAAGGTATGTTTTCAGGCACTCGTAAGAAAAAAAGAAGTAGAACACTTGGACAACAGAAAAACAACAGACGTGAGTGGCTTACCCAGGGTTCGAACCCCGTACCTTCCGTACGACAACTCCGCCTAGCTATCAAGCGAATCACACTGACCCCACGGCCAGCTAGGCATCCCCAAAAAAAGGATGCTTTGCTGACTATATATCAGTACGAAACACACAAGATAACACCGGAAGTATACAGTGGGCAACTCAGCCCTTAATGACGCAATCACTTCTGTTGTTCTCCTATTAACAGTATGTGTCAGTCCAAACAAGACAAAGACCTTGATACTGGGTCCAGTAAATAGTAGAAGACTTTAAGGACAGTAGTATAGAACAGAGGGTAGGTTTCTGGTATTGTATAAACATAAATAACACATAAGGAAGGGAAACCCGAGGCCTGTAAACAGTAAATTAATATTAGACAAACATAAAGGTATGTTTTCAGGCACTCGTAAGAAATAAAGAAGTAGAACACTTGGACAACAGAAAAACAACAGACGTGAGTGGCTTACCCAGGGTTCGAACCCCGTACCTTCCGTACGACAACTCCGCCTAGCTATCAAGCAAATCACACTGACCCCACGGCCAGCTAGGCATTCCCAAAAAAGGATGCTTTGCTGACTATTTATAAGTACGAAACACACAAGATAACACCGGAAGTATACAGTGGGCAACTCAGCCCCTTAATGACGCAATCACTTCTGTTGTTCTCCTATTAACAGTATGTGTCAGTCCAAACAAGACAAAGACCTTGATACTGGGTCCAGTAAATAGTAGAAGACTTAAGGACAGTAGTATAGAACAGAGGGTAGGTTTCTGGTATTGTAAACATAAATAACACATAAGGAAGGGAAACCCGAGGCCTGTAAACAGTAAATTAATATTAGACAAACATAAAGGTATGTTTTCAGGCACTCGTAAGAAATAAAGAAGTAGAACACTTGGACAACAGAAAAACAACAGACGTGAGTGGCTTACCCAGGGTTCGAACCCCGTACCTTCCGTACGACAACTCCGCCTAGCTATCAAGCGAATCACACTGACCCCACGGCCAGCTAGGCATCCCCAAAAAAGGATGCTTTGCTGACTATATATCAGTACGAAACACACAAGATAACACCGGAAGTATACAGTGGGCAACTCAGCCCCTTAATGACGCAATCACTTCTGTTGTTCTCCTATTAACAGTATGTGTCAGTCCAAACAAGACAAAGACCTTGATACTGGGTCCAGTAAATAGTAGAAGACTTTAAGGACAGTAGTATAGAACAGAGGGTAGGTTTCTGGTATTGTATAAACATAAATAACACATAAGGAAGGGAAACCCGAGGCCTGTAAACAGTAAATTAATATTAGACAAACATAAAGGTATGTTTTCAGGCACTCGTAAGAAATAAAGAAGTAGAACACTTGGACAACAGAAAAACAACAGACGTGAGTGGCTTACCCAGGGTTCGAACCTCGTACCTTCCGTACGACAACTCCGCCTAGCTATCAAGCGAATCACACTGACCCCACGGCCAGCTAGGCATCCCCAAAAAAGGATGCTTTGCTGACTATATATCAGTACGAAACACACAAGATAACACCGGAAGTATACAGTGGGCAACTCAGCCCCTTAATGACGCAATCACTTCTGTTGTTCTCCTATTAACAGTATGTGTCAGTCCAAACAAGACAAAGACCTTGATACTGGGTCCAGTAAATAGTAGAAGACTTTAAGGACAGTAGTATAGAACAGAGGGTAGGTTTCTGGTATTGTATAAACATAAATAACACATAAGGAAGGGAAACCCGAGGCCTGTAAACAGTAAATTAATATTAGACAAACATAAAGGTATGTTTTCAGGCACTCGTAAGAAATAAAGAAGTAGAACATTGGACAACAGAAAAACAACAGACGTGAGTGGCTTACCCAGGGTTCGAACCCCGTACCTTCCGTACGACAACTCCGCCTAGCTATCAAGCGAATCACACTGACCCCACGGCCAGCTAGGCATCCCCCAAAAAAGGATGCTTTGCTGACTATATATCAGTACGAAACACACAAGATAACACCGGAAGTATACAGTGGGCAACTCAGCCCTTAATGACGCAATCACTTCTGTTGTTCTCCTATTAACAGTATGTGTCAGTCCAAACAAGACAAAGACCTTGATACTGGGTCCAGTAAATAGTAGAAGACTTTAAGGACAGTAGTATAGAACAGAGGGTAGGTTTCTGGTATTGTATAAACATAAATAACACATAAGGAAGGGAAACCCGAGGCCTGTAAACAGTAAATTAATATTAGACAAACATAAAGGTATGTTTTCAGGCACTCGTAAGAAATAAAGAAGTAGAACACTTGGACAACAGAAAAAAACAACAGACGTGAGTGGCTTACCCAGGGTTCGAACCCCGTACCTTCCGTACGACAACTCCGCCTAGCTATCAAGCGAATCACACTGACCCCACGGCCAGCTAGGCATCCCCAAAAAAGGATGCTTTGCTGACTATATATCAGTACGAAACACACAAGATAACACCGGAAGTATACAGTGGGCAACTCAGCCCCTAAATGACGCAATCACTTCTGTTGTTCCTCTATTAACAGTATGTGTCAGTCCAAACAAGACAAAGACCTTGATACTGGGTCCAGTAAATAGTAGAAGACTTTAAGGACAGTAGTATAGAACAGAGGGTAGGTTTCTGGTATTGTATAAACATAAATAACACATAAGGAAGGGAAACCCGAGGCCTGTAAACAGTAAATTAATATTAGACAAACATAAAGGTATGTTTTCAGGCACTCGTAAGAAATAAAGAAGTAGAACACTTGGACAACAGAAAAACAACAGACGTGAGTGGCTTACCCAGGGTTCGAACCCCGTACCTTCCGTACGACAACTCCGCCTAGCTATCAAGCGAATCACACTGACCCCACGGCCAGCTAGGCATCCCCAAAAAAAAGGATGCTTTGCTGACTATATATCAGTACGAAACACACAAGATAACACCGGAAGTATACAGTGGGCAACTCAGCCCCTTAATGACGCAATCACTTCTGTTGTTCTCCTATTAACAGTATGTGTCAGTCCAAACAAGACAAAGACCTTGATACTGGGTCCAGTAAATAGTAGAAGACTTTAAGGACAGTAGTATAGAACAGAGGGTAGGTTTCTGGTATTGTATAAACATAAATAACACATAAGGAAGGGAAACCCGAGGCCTGTAAACAGTAAATTAATATTAGACAAACATAAAGGTATGTTTTCAGGCACTCGTAAGAAATAAAGAAGTAGAACACTTGGACAACAGAAAAACAACAGACGTGAGTGGCTTACCCAGGGTTCGAACCCCGTACCTTCCGTACGACAACTCCGCCTAGCTATCAAGCGAATCACACTGACCCCACGGCCAGCTAGGCATCCCCAAAAAAAAGGATGCTTTGCTGACTATATATCAGTACGAAACACACAAGATAACACCGGAAGTATACAGTGGGCAACTCAGCCCCTTAATGACGCAATCACTTCTGTTGTTCTCCTATTAACAGTATGTGTCAGTCCAAACAAGACAAAGACCTTGATACTGGGTCCAGTAAATAGTAGAAGACTTTAAGGACAGTAGTATAGAACAGAGGGTAGGTTTCTGGTATTGTATAAACATAAATAACACATAAGGAAGGAAACCCGAGGCCTGTAAACAGTAAATTAATATTAGACAAACATAAAGGTATGTTTTCAGGCACTCGTAAGAAATAAAGAAGTAGAACACTTGGACAACAGAAAAAACAACAGACGTGAGTGGCTTACCCAGGGTTCGAACCCCGTACCTTCCGTACGACAACTCCGCCTAGCTATCAAGCGAATCACACTGACCCCACGGCCAGCTAGGCATCCCCAAAAAAGGATGCTTTGCTGACTATATATCAGTACGAAACACACAAGATAACACCGGAAGTATACAGTGGGCAACTCAGCCCCTTAATGACGCAATCACTTCTGTTGTTCTCCTATTAACAGTATGTGTCAGTCCAAACAAGACAAAGACCTTGATACTGGGTCCAGTAAATAGTAGAAGACTTTAAGGACAGTAGTATAGAACAGAGGGTAGGTTTCTGGTATTGTATAAACATAAATAACACATAAGGAAGGGAAACCCGAGGCCTGTAAACAGTAAATTAATATTAGACAAACATAAAAGGTATGTTTTCAGGCACTCGTAAGAAATAAAGAAGTAGAACACTTGGACAACAGAAAAACAACAGACGTGAGTGGCTTACCCAGGGTTCGAACCCCGTACCTTCCGTACGACAACTCCGCCTAGCTATCAAGCGAATCACACTGACCCCACGGCCAGCTAGGCATCCCCAAAAAAGGATGCTTTGCTGACTATATATCAGTACGAAACACACAAGATAACACCGGAAGTATACAGTGGGCAACTCAGCCCCTTAATGACGCAATCACTTCTGTTGTTCTCCTATTAACAGTATGTGTCAGTCCAAACAAGACAAAGACCTTGATACTGGGTCCAGTAAATAGTAGAAGACTTTA
This sequence comes from Oreohelix idahoensis, assembly GCA_024509875.1. NCBI lineage: Eukaryota > Metazoa > Mollusca > Gastropoda > Stylommatophora > Oreohelicidae > Oreohelix > Oreohelix idahoensis. The sequence continues at coordinate 28,564 of JAMPIV010016712.1, forward strand.
AGGACAGTAGTATAGAACAGAGGGTAGGTTTCTGGTATTGTATAAACATAAATAACACATAAGGAAGGGAAACCCGAGGCCTGTAAACAGTAAATTAATATTAGACAAACATAAAGGTATGTTTTCAGGCACTCGTAAGAAATAAAGAAGTAGAACACTTGGACAACAGAAAAACAACAGACGTGAGTGGCTTACCCAGGGTTCGAACCCCGTACCTTCCGTACGACAACTCCGCCTAGCTATCAAGCGAATCACACTGACCCCACGGCCAGCTAGGCATCCCCAAAAAAGGATGCTTTGCTGACTATATATCAGTACGAAACACACAAGATAACACCGGAAGTATACAGTGGGCAACTCAGCCCCTTAATGACGCAATCACTTCTGTTGTTCTCCTATTAACAGTATGTGTCAGTCCAAACAAGACAAAGACCTTGATACTGGGTCCAGTAAATAGTAGAAGACTTTAAGGACAGTAGTATAGAACAGAGGGTAGGTTTCTGGTATTGTATAAACATAAATAACACATAAGGAAGGGAAACCCGAGGCCTGTAAACAGTAAATTAATATTAGACAAACATAAAGGTATGTTTTCAGGCACTCGTAAGAAATAAAGAAGTAGAACACTTGGACAACAGAAAAACAACAGACGTGAGTGGCTTACCCAGGGTTCGAACCCCGTACCTTCCGTACGACAACTCCGCCTAGCTATCAAGCGAATCACACTGAGCCCACGGCCAGCTAGGCATCCCCCAAAAAAAGATGCTTTGCTGGCTATTTATCAGTACGAAACACACAAGATAACACCGGAAGTATACAGTGGGCAACTCAGCCCCTTAATGACGCAATCACTTCTGTTGTTCTCCTATTAACAGTATGTGTCAGTCCAAACAAGACAAAGACCTTGATACTGGGTCCAGTAAATAGTAGAAGACTTTAAGGACAGTAGTATAGAACAGAGGGTAGGTTTCTGGTATTGTATAAACATAAATAACACATAAGGAAGGGAAACCCGAGGCCTGTAAACAGTGTTATCTTGTGTGTTTCGTACTGATATATAGTCAGCAAAGCATCCTTTTTTGGGGATGCCTAGCTGGCCGTGGGGTCAGTGTGATTCGCTTGATAGCTAGGCGGAGTTGTCGTACGGAAGGTACGGGGTTCGAACCCTGGGTAAGCCACTCACGTCTGTTGTTTTTCTGTTGTCCAAGTGTTCTACTTCTTTATTTCTTACGAGTGCCTGAAAACATACCTTTATGTTTGTCTAATATTAATTTACTGTTTACAGGCCTCGGGTTTCCCTTCCTTATGTGTTATTATAGTCAACAAGCATCCTTGATTGGCTTATGGAAGTGAGAATTCTCACTTTCTTTCCCTTCTGTCTTTTGTTTGTCTGTCCCTGACGAAGGCCTTGTGGCCGCAACGTAGGTTTCCTTGTCCTTTCTCTTAGTAAGACGTATTACTTTTTGTGTTGTTGTTTGTTTGTTTTCCTTATGGAATATTGGGGTACCCACTGGACCATGATAAGTAGCTTGGATGATGTAAATGGTTAAGGAACAGATTTTTAGCTCATAAAAACATGGATGAGATCAAGCTTTCAGGAGAAGCTAAAATAGGTGGCCTATAGAAGGACAAAGAGAGAGGAGACAGTAGCAGGAAGATCCTGACTATTCAGGTTACCATATGATAGGTCCAAAGATAATATTAATATTATTGGTGTTTTATGTTACAAAAAGAATATTTTGCTTGTTTAACTCTTTGACTCCGGAATTATTTTCCACCCTGTGCGGTAATTTAAATTCGTGATAGACTAAAAACAACTCTCAGAGCGTTGTTTTGGCATGGGTGTCAGATTTGACCAACACTCTGAGCATTGTTCCGGAGTCAAAGAGTTAAAATGCATTTTGTTAACTTTGAGATCTGTGTACCTCTGATTTCCATCAAATTTTTGATAGTCTATTAAAAATATCTTTAATGTTTGTGTTTTTTTTTTTTTTTAACTTATTCAGATATTATTTATTTCTCTGACAGCAAATGCAGTTGTTGATAAAGTCCCATGGTATTGAGAACCCTCTGGCCCATGACATAGAGCTTTTGAGTACCTTAAACAGTGTCATGAGAACAGACAACTTGAGCAGTTCTCAGATGTCATCTTTGAATAATCATGTCACATCCTTGAACAACACGCATAGTTTCACCTCTCTCCTTGCTGTAAGTCAGGTTAAGATTGGAGCTGTAATCGATATGTATACTGGGATCTCCTGCTTAGTACTGTTAATTCTTTCGTGAAAAATCCAGTGTTAACTGAAAAAAGCCCTAAACAAAATTGATTTCCCATAATAATTAATGGAAATCAGATTAATTCATTCCCAAGGTTCAGAATGCTGTATAAAAATTAAGTAAAATGTGATAAAAACTAAATAGTTAACATTTATTAACTACACATAATTAACGGACATATTGAACATAAATGAAATATTATGTTTAAACTAAATATTATTATTATGATAATAATAGAATTTGCACATAAGTAGTTCTCTGTAGTAACAAAGTTCCTGTGTTTGCAAGCCAGTAACAAATTTTTGCTTTGAAAATTGTAGAAACATCATGTTGAAAAATAATGCGCTGGGATAAACTTGCATCAAATCAGCGTGCTGATAGCTCTAGGTGGCAACAAATTGACAATTTCCTGTCTTATTTTCCAGAAATATATAGTGTTTTAATACTAGAGCTGTAAAGATGTACAATGTTGTAAAATAAAGCAGTGTCTTAACTGATTCCGTACGCAAGATCTTTTAAAAGACGCAATGGCCGACCGCTGCGACCGCAAGATCTTTTAAAAGACGCTGATTTATTTCGTTGTTTCTTTCTGTTCTGATATTTTATACTGCCCGGAATTTATCTCGAACGGAAGTAAACACAAAACTGGGCAAATTTCAACAAGCTTCAACGTCTTTTATTTGCGTTTAAAGTGATTTTTTCACATTTATCTTCATCTTTAATCGTGTTTTGTCGTATCGCCATAATGGCCGAAAAACACACAGGATATGTTACTAATATGTGAACAGTGAACAAACTGTGTGATCAACCATAACTTTCTTACTTTTTCTGTGTTTCTAAATGGATTACCTGCACAAAGAGAGCAGTGAAACTGTATTGTGATAACAATTTATGTTACAAGCCTTACGTAAGTCGACAATTTTTGTTCAAAATTTCAAGTTATCTTTTTTCCGTGTACATGTTATCTGTTATAACATAAACATAACATAAAATTAGCTAGAAAGGCATATGGATTTATATTGTTCATCCAATGTACTTTAATTTGATATATAATATGTTATACTTAACTCATGATTAGAAGACACATTGTCAGTAAACGTAAATTATGTATGTGTAAATTTTTGGGGCTTAAAAATAATTCCGTCCAGAGCTGAAAATAATTACGTACGGAAAGAGTTAAAGATTAATTTAGACATATCAAAACTCCATTGACAGCAGTTTACAGAAAATTGGCAATCCTCCAAACCACTATTAGATGTGAGGAGATAAAATGATTAAGACATATATATTCCTGTCATAAGGAACAATAATAGTTATCTATTACATCATCATCAATATTGTTATCTATTACAGCATCATCATCAATATTGTTATCTATTGCATCATCATCACCAATATTGTTATCTATTACATCATCATCACCAGTATTGTTATCTATTACATCATCATCATCAATATTGGTATATATTACATCACCATCAACAATATTGTTATCTATTACATCATCAATACTGTTATCTATTTTATCATCACCACCAATATTGTTATCTATTACATCATCATCATCAATATTGTTATATATTACATCCATCAACAATTGTTATCTATTACATCATCAATATTGTTATCTATTACATCATCAATATTGTTATCTATAACGTCATCATCAATATTGTTATCTATTACACCATCATCATCATCAATATTTTCTTGTTGCTCCTTATTGAACATGGAGCCACCACTGCCGCTGGTCTTCTTGCAGGAAGCCTGCACCAAGCAGTCACATGCTCATTCAGCAGTGGTTTCTGTAACAGTGTGTTCTACTTGATGAGGTTGCCAGTGCCGTGTATTAGTCACCTTGGTGACATGCCTGAGGGAGCAGTGGTCTTATTTTCTATGAGCCTGTGCAGAGACCCCCCGGGTGATGAGAAATTCTCATTTATGGGTCATATCACTGAAATATTTTTTTATACATTTAGATTATTTCTTACTGTTTTTCCTCAACTGTTTTAATGTGTTTGTCCCTGATGAAGACTTTGTGGTTGTAACATGGACCATTTTTTTTTTTCTTTGTCCTGGTAAGACTTAACTACATGAATATAGGTATGTACAGCAGGCACTAAGACAAAACTGTCGTACTCACAACACTGAACACAACTATGGAATAGAAGACCAACACCAGTGGAGCACCTTTTTTGCGGTGCTTAATTTGCCAAGTGTCTTTGGTTTATTCCTGCAGCAAGACGATGGTGTTGTTTAGATTGTCCCTGGTTAAAATGTCCAGAGAGGCTTTCACTTATGTTAATTTTATGTTGTCTAGTTCTAATTCTTTCTGTCTTACATCATCATCATCATCCTTCAGCTCAAGAAGGAGCATAGGTCTTCAGCAAATGTATGCCAAGTCATCCTGTCCTGTGCCACCAACTCAAGGTCGTTTCATGTGTTTGTCTTGCCCTTGTGGTCGTCCTCTAACTCTCTCACCCAGTTTCTGGCTTACAGAATGCTTGCTAATTACCTTTATTTATTTATTATTTACTACTCATCAGCCGAGACTTTTGCACTTTATTTAAGATTTAATGCCAGTTTTTGTTCACTTATGGTTAGTTTTGTAAAAACATATTCCCATAAAAGACACCTATTGTAAGTTAAAATGTTAAACAATATGATCCTGTTTGCTTGTCACAGGCCGATGATCTAATGGATGAATGCTCTCCTGTCAGCGGTGACCCCATGCTGTTATCTGACTCCATCAGTCCTGACGCAGATGACCAGTCGCTGTTCTTCAGTCACTTCCAAAGTTAACCACCGTGCAAGCAACATCTTACGGGGGCTTCAACTCTATGCATCTTCCCAGAATTCTAAAACAGGACTCTATTGTTGCAGCTGGTGTTTGTGCTGAACATTCCAACTTTTTCTGTGTCTGCATGGACTGTTCATTCATGGAACTTGATTTTGTTTATTAGCTTGCAAGATCAGGATGAAGAGTTATCTAATTACTTTTTCACGTTTGATGGCTTACAAAGCCTTCATGGCAAGCTTTCTACATTTTTTTGTGTGGAAATGTTTATATCCTTACAAGACTAGGATGACAAGCTATCTAATTTTTTAAAAACATTATCAGCTTACAAGAGCTGGGTGACAGGCAGTCTATTTTTTTTTTAAAGTTTGTTTGCATACAAGACCAGAAGTACAAGATCTCTAATTCTTTATAGTAAGCTATAGACATGCAAGATTAGGATGAATTTAAAAAAAAAAAAATAAAGTATCGCGTTCAACCCTTGATGGATTATAATTAGGACATATGGTGTGCTAATTCAAGAAAATAGTCAGATTTCCAATACCAAATTTAGTACCTTCTTCCCCCCTCCACTCAGTCCAAATAGAGTAAATCAAAATCAGATTTGTGTGAATGTTTGTGTGTGTGACTTCCCCTTTCCAAAAAACAAACAAACAATAAAAAACAAATGAATTAAAAAAAAATAAATAAACTGAAGTCTCTCATAACTGCCCTGTTTTTAACAAGGTGAAAAGAGGTGAGAAAGCCTGAAGGTGTCTGAGATTACATCAAATCCACCAATTATCTGCCATCAGCCATACATCTACTCCTTATACATTAATTTTAGTTCTTGTTATACACAATTAGGATGACATTTAGGATGTCAAGTTATCTAATTTGTTTAGACACATTATTAGCTTACCAGAGCTAGATGACAAGCTATCTAATTTTTATGTTTTAGAGTTTATAGGCTACTAGGCCTAGATTGTAAGTTATCTACATTCCTTAAATGCAGAGTTTTACTGTAATCTCCATTTATTTGATAGTGTACTAGAATAAATTCAGAGCGTCAAAAGTCATTTTGGTTTGGTTTTGAGTCATTTTGAGTGTACTTAAGTGTTTTTAAAATACATTTAAGTATTGTTGCTTTATATTTAATTATTGCATTATAAACCCAGTTGATGCTGACAGTCATAACAAACACATTGCTGACTTTTGTAGAATATGTTTGTACATACAGAGATGAATTTTTGAACTGTAAGATAGTCATACATGTGTTGTGGTTTTTCTGTGTGTCTTTAACATTTCTTTTGGAAACGCCAAACAAAAGAATGAAAATGTCTTGTTATTGGGTTGTAGATTAATTACTTCTCAGAAGGTTAGTTACTTAGCATGCTTTGAGAGAGAGCCCACATTCTCATCCTAGCCTTCCAATCTAGTTCAATATTCTTTTTATTTTTCTCACTTTCAGCATCAGTCTTTTTTTTTTGTCTGTGTACCATAGGTCTGAAATGGTCCTTGCAGTTTCTGTTAGACTGTTTTTGTCAGTTCTCCCTATGAGATCCCTGTTGCCTAAGCCTCTTTCTTCTACAATTATTCCCTAACAATCAAGCTTTTGAGAATGAAACTCTGACAACCATTGAGCTAAATGGATTACTTGTTTTGATGGTTTAGTCACCTCTCTTATATATTTCATCTACTAGTTAACATTGTTTTTAACATTTTCTTTTCTTTTGTTAATAGTGACTTACATTCAGAGCTGTGTAGTTCTCTCATTAGCAGTTAGAGAAACTACTTAAAATATAAAGCATCAACTTTATCAAAATTACTATTACAATTTTCTAAAACATAAACCGTCAACTGTTTCTAAACCACCATTCATCATCATCATTTTCTATTTATTTGCTTCTTATAGATCATAAAACCATCATTGCAGTTGGTCCTCTTACAGGAAGCTTGCACTAAAGCATTCAATCACTTTTGCATTGATCATTTCTGCAGCAATTCATCTTTCATGGTGAGGTTGCCAGGACAATGAACAATCTATTATTAGTTGCCTTATGACAAGTCTGAGGGTGCAGTAGTCCTATTATTTCTTTAGAGACTCTCCCCCCCCCCCCACCCCCACACCCCCCACCCCCCCCCCCCCCCCCCCCCCCCCCCCCCCCCCCGAGCTACACAAAGCTGAAATATCATAACTAAATCAAACTGAAATATGAAGCCTGAGTTATCTTGATGTTGCCACTAGAAGTAAAGAGAATTTTATTATAAATCATCAGCTGTTGCTTCATTACCTTTAAAACCACCTTAAATATAAATACTGTTACAACTATAAAAAATTAACTCTTCCAGAGCCAAGCAAAAAGTGGGTTTGGTCCAAGCACAAATGGCCATCCTAGCATGTGAGGTCTTTAGCAATACTTTTTTGTGTGGTGTTCATGTACATAAATACCTTTGTTTTTATATATAAAAATGAAAGTTAATGTGAAGATTATTTGTTTGTGTAATGTATAAATGCTGCTCTTAAAGATGTGTTAGTAATGCAAAGTAATATGGAAGCTGAATGAAAACAATGTTGAAACAATAATTCTAACAATTGAGATTGCCAAGCTTTGAGGAGTAGTTATCTATTGAGCTTCACTCCTAAGTACACTGGATTTTCTTCTTTGGTTAGTAGCTGTCCATCAAGTTTTAATTGACACACCATCTTGATCCTAGTTACATTTAACATGCATTTGAAAACACTGACACATTCAGAAAATTAATATGGCATTGATCGTTAAACCAGATTGTCCCTTAATTTGACATCTTAGGCATTCTTTTAACTGGTATAAACTATTTTCACTAAGTGTTAACGTTTCAGTATATTTAATTTTTACAAAAGTGTCTTAAAGATGCCTCTCATTATACATTATCTCAGAATGCCGACATGTTACCGATTTTATGAGATTTTGCCACATGTCAGGAACAAGACAAACATTTCACTTTTTGGAATGGCCTGACATACTTTTTGTCATCAGTCATTGCTTTCGTGTTTTATTTGTTAACTGCTTCAAATATTTTCTGGTTTCTTGTGTTGTGGATTGACTGTAAAGTTAGATGTGATGTGGATTGACTGTAAAGTTAGATGTGTTGTGGATTGAGAAGACAGTGCTGGCATTGGACAGGACACATACTGAGGAAAGATATTGATAGCAATACAAGGCAATCTTTTTTCTGGAATTTTCAGGATAAAAGAGGAAGACAGAGACCAAAAAGAACAAGAAAGTATACAGAGAAAGGAGTTTAAGGCAAACATAAAAGAGATGAAGAAGGCACAGAACTGAAAGACTTGACACTGGAAGACTTGACACTGGAAGACTTGACACTGGAAGACTTGACACTGAAATACTTGGCACTGGAAGACTTGGCACTGGAAGACTTGACACTGGAAGACTTGGCACTGGAAGACTTGGCACTGGAAGACCTGGCACTGGAAGACTTGACACTGGAAGACTTGGCACTGGAAGACTTGACACTGGAAGACTTGACACTGGAAGACTTGACACTGGAAGACTTGACACTGGAAGACTTGACACTTGAAAGTCAGTGCTGCTTAGAGAGCTGAAGGGTGATGGTTATAATCAGCTGTGATAGTTATATAGTTATCCATTATGCTCTCACAGTGCGTAAGTAGGATCATACTTGGTTATTAGTGTTTTTTTAAATAAGGGAATTGCATTATCTAAATGTGACAGTGTAATTATGTAAAATATGTCAGATTAAAAGTTAAGCCTGATAGACTGGAGTGTTAATAAAGATAACGTACACATGTAATTAACCAGCCATGTTATGTTGTCATGTAATAGATGAGGATTGATTGTTGTCGCTGTGCACAGTTGGTTTCACACAGGTGTGTGACCTGATAATTGGTAAATGATTATACACCTATTTAGTCTCATCAAAATTTTCCTTTAAGCTCCTTACAGAGGATAAAGCCACCACTGTAGCTGGTCCCCTGGCAGGACGTCTGCACCAAGCAGTCACATGATCTTGCTTTGGCAGTGCCTGTGGCAATTTGTTTTACGTAATGAGGTTGCTAGCCCTATGCACAACCACTTTATTAGTAACCTTGTATAACATACCCAAGGGTGCAGTACTCCTGTGTTTTTTTCATTCTTTCTTTAGAGACAACTCGGGAATACTCTGCAGTGGGTCAGGAATAAGAAAACTAAATCTATTTGTGTGACAAGAGGTAAATCACATTTTACACGTGTGTTAAGTCTGACAAGAAGTTAATTATATTTTACACTTGTGTTTAATCTGAAAAGAAGTAAATTACATTTTACACATGTATTATGTCTGATGAGAAGTAAATTATCTTTTTCAAATTTGTTTAGTCTGACAAGTGGTTAATTACCTTTTACACATGTATTTAATCTGAAAAGTAATTTACCTTGTACAAATGTATTAAGTCTGACAAGATGTAAATTATCTTTTTCAAATGTGTTAGTCTGACAAGAGGGTAAATTACCTTTCTTTGTTGGACATTGTTATCCGTGTGCTTAATGTTACATGTTTTTATTATATTTTTGCATAATTATTATTGTGTTTATTTTTCCCATGCTGATATGAACATAATAAAGTTGCACAAATATGTTTGTCAGTAAGTTGTTTGTGTGTTTTAGGTTGTCCTAGCTGCTTCTTTGAGTATATTTTAACTCCTTCTTCACTGCTTATGGGTCATGGAGCCACCACCGTAACTAGCCCTATTGCAGGAAACTGGCAGTAAAGCACTTGCTCCTACTGTGGTGGTATCTATAGCAATTAGTTTTACATGATGAATTTGCCAGTCTGATGCAGATCCTCATATTTGTTGGCTTTTACAACTTTCCTGTGGGAGCAGTAGTTCTTTTCTTTGTTTGTCTGCTCTGGGAGCTACACGGGGTTATCAAGTTTATTTGGAAACCAGTTTACTTGGAACCAGTTTACTTGGAAATCAGTTTACTTGGAAACCAGTTTACTTGAAAACCAGTTTACTTGGAACTAGTTTACTTGTCCTAGGTAAGTAAATGTGTCTGTAAATGTGTCTAGGATGCATAGTAACACCTGACAGTGGAACAAGCAAGGACATTAACAACAGAATGAATAAAGCGAGAACAGCCTTTTCTAGTCTCAACAACATTTGGAAGTCTTCCCAGTACAGCACAAACACCAAATTAAGACTGTATGAGAGCTGTGTACTTTCTGTGCTTCTCAATGGTGCGGATTGCTGGAGAGTAACAGAGAAGGAAATGTCGAAACTGTCCTCCTTCCACACAATCTGCCTAAGGAAAATTCTCCGAATCTTTTGGCCAAACACCATCAGCAACCAAGAACTACTTATTCGGAGTAACCAGGAGTACATGCACACCATCATAGCTGGCAGACGCTGGAGTTGGGTTGGCCACGTCTTCAGAAGGGACCCTGATACCATCACAAGAACAGCTATGCTATGGACCCCCGAGGGACAGCGAAAGAGAGGCCGACCAAAAACAACTTGACGGAGAACTGTGGAAGCCGAGATGCGAAGAATGAACCAGAGTTGGGGCACTGTACGAAGGATGGCCACCAACCGAGCAAAGTGGAATCAATTTGTTGCTGCCCTACAAGATGCCACCAGGTGTGATGGCCACTGACTGCTTTGACGGTTGGCGGTTATGGATCAAGGAAGAAGAAGTTTACTTGTAAATCAGTTTACTTGAAAACCAGTTTACTTGAAAACCAGATTACTTGGAAACCAGTTTACTTGGAAATCAGTTTAATTGGAAACCAGTTTACTTGAAAACCAGTTTACTTAGAAACCAGATTACTGAGAAATCATTTATTTAATAAATGACCAATAGAAATGGATAAATGCTAGCACTTGTAAGAAAGAAAGAAAGAGGACACAGAAAAGTAACACAAATGAAAGGCAATCTGAGGATTCGAACCAGGCGCCATCCTATCATTTACCTATTATTTACTACTCATAGGTCTCAGGTTTCCCTATTTGTTCATTTCTATGTTCTTCATATCTGAGCTGTGACTAAAGTCATTAACTAGATTTTGTCTATTACTCAATTAAAAGAAAGGAAGAAAACTAGATATCGATAACAAACTGTAACATACAGTTCACTCAGCGTAACAAGCAAGGGGGGGGCAATATGGAGATCTTACTTTCTTTTACCTATTATCTACTTTCAGCGTTTGTGGGAAGCTGTAATGGTGTTTATTGCTATTTCATGAGACCTGTATCATGACGTGCTTTTGTGTAAGACGTGTTCAAAATGGTGAACAGCATACCAAAAACAAAGCACAGAAGGTCAGCAGAACTGCAGGTCTACCCAACATGCATTTCGATAATTGAACTTTGCACAAGGAAGTTAACTCTTTCAGTCCCAGAAAGTTTTTAGGTTTTACCTAGGCAACAAAATGAATGTGTTGTCAGCAGTCAGCAGCCATGACTGCTGATAGATCACAGGGATGATTTGTTAGATCTCTGGGTGACACAGGGAGATTAAAAGGAATAATTTTTAAGCAAGGAGAATTTTGGACTAGCCTTCTCTAAAAAGATCCCGTTACATGCCCATTGAGGCATATTAGGAATAATATGTTAGGCCCATATTTTCTTGACCATCGGCACACTAGGGATGATATGGACAGCATCATGCCGGCTGCCTTTAACCTTCCCAGAGAGGCTCTGGTACCCAATTTATGAGGCTGGGTTGACCCCAGAGCTGTTTGTGGTCTAACAAAAATCACACCTCAACTGGGAATCGAACCATGGACCACCGAGCTCTCAAACCTCTCTCAAAACAGACATAATTTTATCAAACTAGATCTTTAGAGAGATCAGTGTTTCTAAAGTACACCCCCACAACTCTGGGTTGCCTACTACAGTTTTAGAACACGCACTAAACTTATATTTATGACAAAATATCCCATAATATGCATATCACCTTTCAACTTCCCAATGAACATTGACCTTTAAAAAAATGTGTGCAAAGTCTTCCTGTCTTGTGCCATCAGCTCAAGGTACCTCCATTGCAGACACTGCCTTAGTGGAGTGAAATGTTAGAGACTTCACCTATACATTGTCTCAGTTTTAGGAAGTGGTGTGACTAGTTCCCTTCCCCGCTTTTGCCTTACCTGACTCACCAGCAGAGTCAGGTACCTGTTTTTACAGCTGCTTAGACATTAGCATGACCTGACCTGGTTTAACTATGAGAAACAATGAATGAAATCAGCAGAAGTGTTTGTAAGCATGACTCTGTGAAGACACTAACACTTACCAAAAAATTTGAAGGGCATGTGGTTGCACATTTATACATCAACAGACAATGGACGACGTTACAAAATGTGTATATCGCATGCGACATAAGACAGAACATTATTTAGTTCATTTTTATTATTTAATGTTGCATAAATCAGAGAAAAAATGACTTTACAGTATATTTATTTACAGTGCAGCAAGCGAAGTTAATTTCAACACTTAAATGCAATTTCTAAAACAAAAGGAATAAAACATACAGTTATCGGTTTTCTGTACAGTAATGATTATAATTTACAAATGAAGGCATAATTACAAATGAAAGAAAAGGTTAGGAAAAATAAAGTTGTCAGCATATCCCTGTGGAAAGCCATCTGATCAAGGTAACCTAACAGGAACGACAAATGTAGGCACAAAATAGTGAAAGATGTGGAAAAAATGAAACAAAACATTTTGAAGCCGGAAACATGGAACTGGAAGGCAAAGGTATATACATTATATAAAAGGTAAAGGATCCCATTACACGCCCATTGAGGCATATTGGGAATATGGTGTTAGGCCAATATTTTCTTGACCATCGGCACACTAGGGTATATACATTATATACACACACATTAATGCTTGTCATATGATCTAGGGCTTAGATTGGTTTCAAAAATCTTAAACGGTTAATAATCAAATTTTTAAATCGAAGATTAATCAGTCTGTTTTGAACAATTTGATAAATTATTTAAAAAATAATAATTAAAAACATGTTTTTTATGAAATCACTACGGTCTTTATTTATTTTACTTGTTATAAGGTAACATCATCCTGAAAATATAATAAAAATACTGAAAAGTTACAACCAAACACTTCATTATTACCAACCATACTTGCCAAATTGCATATCACAAACCTCTAACATTGCTAATGCTCTCGCATTTAAACAACACAAAAAATAAATAAACATTGCTAAAAATGGAAGAATTGATTAAAATTTGTTTAATCAGTTAATGGATTAAAAAATGTTAAACCGATTAATTACTCATTAAAGATCCCAGCCCTAGGATTACATTTTAACAGAGTGACCAAACATAAATTGTGTTTCTCTTTCATGATTTTTTTCTAGTCTACACTAATTGGGAGTCTTTCCCTGTATAGGGTTGTTTTTTTTTTCATTCTATGTTCTTAGTAGTTTCACCAGTCTCCGATTGTCCTCTTCTCTTCAGTTTTCTTTTCAGGATCTTTTTAACACTACCTTACCTTGTCTATTTATTTACTTCATGGTCATTCTTCCTTTGGCATTTTAATTTCTGGTACACGTCGTATAGTTTTCACTTACAATGTGCTAGTCCTGGTATTAGATCACTTGGTTTCTTCGGTTCACGATTTAAAGTTCAAGTTATTTCCCTTTTGCTTCCTCCGTCTAGGTTCTGTGTACCAGCCACTTTATGCTGCAACCCGGGCTGGCTTGTGCAGATACTTCGGCTGTCCTGTGGGATACATTCAGTAGGGCAGGTCCACGCTAGGCATTTTCGAACTTTTGATTTGTTTCTTATAGGTTTTTTTCCCCCGAACAAAAATAACTTTAACAGAAGTAGATAATGCATAACGTCATAATTTCTCAAATGAAGATTAACAAAAACGACAACCAAGATTCATAAACGAATGCTTACACCAAATAGAAGAGTTTAAATGGTATGACAAGATATCCAGTGAGGAGAAAAAAAACTACTGACGTGATAAGAAGATGTTGGCACTGAATTGGACACACTGAGGCAGTCAGTTGATAGCTTTACAAGACAGTCCTTGCTTTGTGTTGCCCAGAGTAATAGAAATAGAGGGAGGCCAAAAAAAACACGGAGCAGGGAGATGGAAGCAGGCTTAAAAAGAGTTAAAGAAGTCAAGGGAAGACATTGCACAGATCGTGAAGGTCAGGACGGTATGGGGCTAATTTGGTGAAGACTTGTGCTCCGCAGGAAGTTATTAGTAATGAATAATTCATAAAGAAATCACAGTAATTACTAAACTTCTTGATACCATTGCCAAAAGTCTTGAGCTTTCTCGGATGCTCAGATGAATGAGCGCATATTTTATTTACATGATTATATTTTTTATGTATATTCTTTTTAAATTTCAACCAGGTTAATTACTGAAGTAGCTGCAGCATGAAAGGCAGCTGTATAATCACTCCTTCACTCTCTCTCTGTGATATATATATATATATATATATATATATATATATATATATATATATATATATATATATATATATATATATATATATATATATATATATAACAACGGGCTGATCACCCGTTTGCCAGTCACTTCGATTACGGAAACAACGGCAAATGGGTTGATTTGCCGTTGCCCTAAAGACGCCACTAGGCGTGATGGGAAACAATGGCAAAGAAAACCTATCTGCTGTTGCCCTAAGACGCCACTAGGCGTAATGGCCACTGACTGCTTTGACGGTCGGTGGCTAAGGACGGAAGAAGAAGAAGATATATATATATATATATATATATATATATATGGAAAGAGATGAAAACAAATAAGGAGGTCCTAGAAAATCTAGGTATGAAAAGAGAACTAATGAGGGAGGTCAAAGTTCGACAGCTAAAATACTTTGGCCACATAAAAAGGCATAACACCTTGCAGAAGACCATAACAGAAGGGAGAGTTGAAGGCAAACGTGCAAGGGGAAGACAGCGCTATAAGTGGGAAGACAACATCAAGAGATGGACAGGAAAGAGTCTATCAGAGTGCACCATCAAGACAAGAGACAGAAGACGTTGGAGATCCATTACAGCCAACCTTCGTTGTGGAGATGGCAACTGATGATGATGATGATGATGATGATATATATATATATATATATATATATATATATATATATATATATATATATATATATATATATATATATAGATATATATATATATATATATATATATATATATATATATATATATATATATATATATATATATATATATATATATGTATGTATTTCACTTTCTATCACTGAATAAGTATTCTTCCCCTATTTTATTGTCTTGTCTGTTTGCATGTTTCTCTTTATCTCTGTATAATCACATCTCTCTCTGTCTGTCACTCAGTGTATCTGTCTCTCTGTGTGGCTATCCGTCTCTCAGTGTGAGTGTCTTTCTGTGTGTCTATCTGTCTTCCTCTCAATGATTGTATAATCACGTCTTCACTCTCTCTCAGTCTTAGGAATCGGTGCATCAAACGTTCGTCAGTTCTGTTCCAAATCATTTCATCCATCCTTTATATCACAGCTCACTCATCCAATTATCCACAACCCACTTTTCCCTGACATTTCCATTCTCACACCTTATGGAGCATGCGATCAACACTGTAGCAGTCATCATGCAGCAATCCTGCACCAGAGAACTTAATCTACTGCCAACAATTTAAAAAAAAATTTCTATTATCCCCACAGTGACAGACGATATTCCTAAGCGCATTATTTACATTAGAATTATAACTCTTTTCAAAATGAATTCTAAAAAATCACCACCCATAAAGTACCGGTAGTTTAATGTTTAATTCCTGCATCTGTGACAGATTTGAAAATATTTCCATCTTATTTATGACATCAACATTTGTCAGATAATATAGACCGTCAGACATCGGTCAATGAACGAGCGCCATTTGCAGCACAACATTTGATGTGCTGTCCAGAGCAAGAAGCATTACAGCTGTTCACACTACACTGGGCAACTTGTGGTCCACACGTATGGTTTGCTAGACTGCATCCAATTGATTCTATGTGGCGCATTTCCTTTAATCGGGCAAACTTCTGTATTTGTTATAATATAGTAACGCCAAAGTAATGCCTAGTGTCTGAATTTTCAAAAGATTACAGCCTGTGAGTTATTGACCCTTATCAACACGTTATGATTTCCCGTTAGCTACCAAAATATCTCCCCTTTTAGTGCCGACTTTCCCCGTTCTTTACGGTCTGAGGAAAAATTGACAGCAATCTACCGTTCTCTTCCGTTCAAAGAAACAATAGAGTCCAGATACGTGGCTCAATGGACTAAAAGTGTGCAGTAACTTGCCATAAATTTCTGTACACCGTTCGTTATTTCTTTACCCTGATGAAATAAAGATTTTGTTCATTCGTTCAGCTGACTTTAATTCTGATGACCCAAAAAAAAAAAAAAAAAACTGAAATAAGCGTAAATTTTACAGGAAAAAAAAAATGAATCCAGACAATAACAAGTACTTTTTCTGGCACTATTGTTAGGAAAGAACTGACCAAGGGGCCCGGACCAGCAAGCAATTCATTGTTTCAATTCAGCAGAATAGAGCAGAGGTTTTCAAACTGTTTTGGTCCGTGGCTCCCTTGACCTGTGCATAAATCACCGCGGCTCCTCTCTATACTATATATTATATATAAGCAATTGTACCCAAAAAGATATTAATGACTCAACACTTTTCCCAAGCCACCGCGACGCCCTTAGCCGAGGGCCGTGATGCCCTGGGGGCTGTGACGCCCCTGGGAGCCGCGACGCACAGTTTGAAAACCCCTGGATTAGAGGGAGATATTTAAGCCAATTTTTCAGATGAAGAAAAGGCCACTTGATATTTTGCTGGAAAATTGTCATAACATATCTAGACTAAAGAATGAGATTGAAGAAACGAAGTTTCCAAAGCTAAAATAGCCTTTGCAATTATTGCATCCCCACGTTCAACTTCTGAAGTTGAAAGACTTTTCTAATAGAGTAATGAATCCAACAGTTAGTGGACAAATCTTTGCTTCTCAGTCTGTTCAAAGAGCTGGAAAGAGTGACATTCTGTAGAGGGTTATTTCCCACACTGCGTCTGTGACAGCTGGAAAATGAAAAACGTAATCTCCCGGCTTCAGCTAAGATCTTCCAGTCTGCCAAGTTTGTCTCAGAAAAATCTTGATCACATCACTGCGCGATAAAAGTACTGGCAATTGATGACTGTGTAATACTCCGAGTTATTAAAAATTATGTTATATCTAAGCCTGCCAACTATTTTAGCAGACGCACCTGTACTTAGTAGATCATCGTATTTGTCACACGACTGAATACCTCTGTGATAGGCCTTGAAAGTACTATCGTTCTTGCCTTTAGGTTTTCTTGTCACCACATGTTAGACCGAGCATCAAATGAAATTTTCCAAACCATCATCATTCATCAACGTTACCCATCCGCTCCCAATGAAGCATGGGCCGTCAACAAATTCATACCAAGTCCGCCAATTCTGTGTCATCTGCTCAAGATCTGTCCATGTTTTCTTATCTCTCTTACTTCTGTCTCCAGTTATCTTCTCTCTGGGTATTTAGGTGTCCCTATATCACTCTCACACTTGGGAGTTCCAGATTAAGTACTATGCTATAATGCTGTCAGTATGTTTCCTTAATGTATGTCTTATCCATCGCCAGCATCTTCTCATCGCATGTTCTACTGGCACCTGACTAGTTCTTGTCATAAATGCTACGTTGTTGATCTTAAATTCTCCAGATGTTTTAAAATGTTGCCTAGAGTTTGTCTACAACTGTTAAGATATCACTTAAAAACTGTGTAAAACGATTGCGTCGTAAGTAGCCTGATAACAGATTTATGTAATTTATCTTAAAGATTTATTTCCTCTAGTGTAATTTCAAATATGGGCAAGTTTGTTACATATGTGTCTTTGTAGTTCTTTCTTTTGGCAAGAAAGCTAACAATTCACAAAAAAGACTCCCTTTAGGGAACATCTGATGATCAGATGTCTTACTATTGTGTTACTATCCTAGTTTTCTAATATTACTTTCAGTAGCGGCTATTTAATGCTGTAAGTTTTTCATGACCTTTTTGTCTGTAGCCAGCTTCCAATGTGCTGCTGGATGCAGCGCCACGCTTGGCAAGTTCCCTCAAGTGCTCGTTTCGGAAGCTATCATAGCTTAAATCAACATTGTTGTTGGTGCCGCTACTCAGGCTGGTACTGCTGGAGCTGGAGCTCTTGGTAAGGAGGGGTCTGTAGACGTTTTTGCTAACTCTAACAAACCTATTAGTGAAATTGTGGCTGCTGATTACGTCTGGGCTGGGATGGTTTCTTGCCATCTTAGTAGCGTTGACGCATTTGGGTGAAATGCTGTGGTATTGACGACTGTTGTTCTTGTGACCTTGGTTGTTGATCATGTTGTGGTGACTTTTACCCTTGCGGGTGATGAAGCCGACGGCATAATGTGACACGCTTTCATGAGAACTGTCAGTCTTGACAAACTGCTCACCCGTGTCTTCTCGTACCTGTAGATCTGAACTTATGTACTCGTGCTGAGGCATGGTTTTCTGTAGGCCACCTAGTCCATAAGTCGGAATGACAATAGATGACACTTGTGGCATACGACTAAAATCTGGACTCTCAGTTTGTAAACATTGATATTCTTTCCTGTTTTTTACATAATTTTCAGATTCATGTTGCTGCTGCTGCTGTGATTGCTGAGTGTGGGATTTTCTAGTATTGCCCTTGTATATATGATAGCATTCCATGCTCTTGTCTTTTCTCTCTTCGTCATTGTTCATCTGCTTGTTTTGATGAATCCAACCATCGACTCTTCCATTGAATCCCGCCAATCCACCACCTCCAATTGGTTGGTGAAAGACAAAACTACCAGTAGCTACCGATGGATCGGCAGTGAACTTACCAGCACTAGAAAATAAGTGCCTGGGTGTGCTTGGTCCAGATCCCCCACTTTTGTTGTCTTTGAAATCGTCTGATGGAGCAAGCAGACGTTCAAAGTAGCTTGAATACTCTTGAGGTCGGGAGAAGTACACCTAAGCGGAGTGAGCCAAATTTATGACATTATTTATGTAATAAGAGAGATGGTTTAACTTTTTTATACATGCAGTAAAATTTTAGAAATTAAGGTTAACAAATTTTAGAAATTAAGGTTAACAAATTTTAGAAATTAAAGTTGTATCAGTTATTTTTAAAAAGTGGTAGGAAACTAAGAAGTAGAACTTAAAATAGCAAACAAAGACCAAAAAAAGCATCACATAGGAGCAAATGACGTCAGCACAGAGATAAACAGAAGTAGCTGGAGCCAGACTGGCTCACTTTCAGAATGTAGAAGTAAGATCAAAACAGTAAAGATCGTTATGTGGATTTGAACAAATAATATTATTTAGTCGACTGATTAATTATGTTTTGCTATTTCTTTCTTTCTTTTTTTTTTTCACCTGCAAGTTCACCACATCATCATCATCACCACCATTATAATCATCACCACCATTATAATCATCACCACCATTATAAACATCACCACCATTATAATCATCACCATCATGGTTATCATCATTGTCACCCTTCAGTTCCACAAGGAGTAAAGGCTATTAAAAGTTGATGCCAGGTCCTCCTACACTGTTCAAGAGCTTTCCACGTCTCTTTCATTTCTGTCTTCAACGCTGTCTTCGTGTGTTTTTCTGTCTCATTCTGTCTCTCTTATTCCGAAGATTCCAGAATAAGGGATTGCCTTGACATACTGTCAGCAGATATCCTCAAGGTGTGTTCTGTTCATCACCAACGTCGTATTCCATATTTACTAAATCTTTTGCGGATTAAAGTTTCTACATGATCGGGTAGCCGGCCCGTTCACCAACATTGCTTTGTTGCCTTTTAAGACATGTTTAGGAGGCTACAGTGTTACTATTCTTTGCTCCCCTTTTGAGACCACTAACACACGAGCATTATCGCGAGAATTAATTTCAAAAGTCGCCACGCAAGCCCTTTTAATTCAGTATCGATATCATCATTTTCTTGTCCGCTGTTTATAGACTATGGAACCACCGATGTCACTGGTCCTCTCGCAGGAAGCCTGCATCAAGCATTCACATACTCATGCAGCAGTGGTTTCTGTAACAATCTGTTTTATACAATGAGGTTACCAGTCTTAAGCATTACATCATATTAGTCGCCTTGTACGACGGTTTGCCTGACGGAGCAGTACGTCTATTCTTTCCTTGTCTCATCAGAGACCGCTCAGAGAACAACATGGAACATTAACTCAGTTTGCCTTTCAAATATATTAAGTGCGTCGCCTACTAGTGGCTACTTTATGGCAGCAACCCACGATTTCAGAAACCATGAGAACGATTTTCTTTGTATCTTGTTTGCCATCAACATTATGGGTATCTTATTAATCTACCGATACAGTCGTTGATCGCTGAGGAGGTACGGGTAGCGTTGACGTGGCTCGCAGTCCTTTTTAGGACAAGTCCTTTTCAGGGCTTTCCCAGTGCTAGCAGTTTGACACTAGTAGTCCTTTTCAGGATTTAGTATCTATCACCATTGTACATTACTTAACGGAGTTCACCTTTTCATCTGCACCTGCACTCCGATATAACCAAAGGGCTAAAGTCTAGGTTGAACTGTACGTGCCTCGTAAGAAGAAGGCGACATCCGCAAGGAAACAAAAATCAGCAATGTCAAGACTTATTTAGAGCATTATAGTTCTTACATTTTCACCTGCCAGGTATCTCTCTTTACTTACGTCGGCGTGAGGACTTCCGTATGATCTTGACGAATGAGACTTCTTGCTGCTGTCTTTGTCATAATGGTGGTAGCCCGTCCCCCACAGGTTGTGATAGCGGACAGGATAGGGAAAGTCCCTGACCAAATAATGACGCTGGAGACTCCGGTGACGCAGTCTGAAAATAAAATGTACACACCACAATAAAATATCGAATAACAAACGAAAATAAGTACAAGAAAGTTGCTCGTAAGAAAGGAAGATAGACGGGAGGGGATCTCAAGAAAAAAAGAAAAGTCAACAAAGGTGATAGAAACTCCAGGGGATTCACAACAGGGGTAGCCACAGCAGCGCTACAACCTAGCTGCGAGAGTGAATCGTGACAGCCACACGGTCATCTAACCACACCCCTTGTAATTCACAATTTTGATCAGAGAATCAAGTACCTCTTGCAGGGGAGCTGGAAGAGTTTTAAAACGGTGCTTCTCCAACGGCAGTCACTCTGCTCATTGGAGTCAGATCATAACAAAGTGAGATACTGAACAGTTCCTTAAAAGTCAACTAATCCTATATATAAAATCCAAGCTTTTTTCTATCAGTGCTTAACGCTGAGGGATGCAACTTTGGTTGAAAGTTAGACATTAATTGTATTGTTTCCCTTAAATAATAATTTGTTTTCGACATAAGGGTTACTTTCACAATTGCCTCCGGCTGGCAGAATTGTGGATCTTAAAGCTACAACCAAGGTGGAGTGGGTTCATTTTCTACATAAGACAACAGGATGCAGAGACACTTGGGAGTCATGACCCAGATCCCCCCCCCCCCCTCCCCGCCTTAGAGTGTAAAGGAGAATAAGGGGCCGAACACTTGATCGAGGAAGGGGGGATGCACTTCTGATGATCAGATTGCCCCCTGTTGTATCGCTCTGTATAGAGTTTCCTATCATCATACTCGCCCGAAAATAGTAACACTTACCAAAGAAGATTGTGCAAATGACGGTGTGCACAAAAATATTTATAGAATGTGTGATCCCGTATACACACATTGGGATCCTCGCTGCTGCTACGTAGTTCGTGTCCTGTGGTGATGCACAGTGTTTCTTTTTTTTAAATACTCATGAATAAGTAAAATCGTCGTTAGGTATTGGTGCTTTTGAATGTAACTCCCGTCAATTATGACGGGCTTTTACACTAGTATGGTAACAGAATGTAAACAGTAATGGCAGTTTTCTGTATGACACATCATCATCATTATCATCATCATCATCTTCATTTTTAACACAGAATTGTAAGATAATAGTCTTAGATTTTGTACTTTCCAATCTTCATTTCCATTTGTTACACCTTATGGAGCATGAGGTCACCATGACAGCTGGTCCAGTAGCATGAAGCATGCACCAAAACATTGACAGGATCTTCCGGCACAGGTTTATGTAGCAATGTGTTTTAGATTATAAAGTTGCCATATTTGTCACCTCATAAGACAATATGGAAAGGGGGGGGGGGGGGCAGTGGTGGTCTTATTCTTTCTTTGTCTACTCATATGTTTCCAGCAACTACATGGGGCCTAAGAAACCCGGAGATCAACAAAAAACGACAAGAAAGAAATTCAGATGTTCATAAATGATTGTTTGCGCAGAACACAAAAGTTGATGTGACATGATAAGATCACTAATTCAAACTAATTTTTAAAAAAAAAACAGACTAATATTAGTGGCACAAAAAGAAAAAAAAAAACAGATATTGGGTAGGAACACATTAATGAAACTAGATGATATCCTTAGTACTTATTTTGTTAATCTCCAGGGTTGGAGAATGAAACATACTACACACGTACAAGCAAATCGGAGACAGGCACGAAGGGCATTGGAAGGCACGGAAAAGCCTTAAATAGACAGTACAGGACAGCTTGTTTGGTGTCAATTTGATAAACGTCTATGCTCCTGAGGGAGCTGAAAAGTGAATGAAATAAAATTTGTAAACTACTAAACTATGCATGGTAAAGAACATCAGACAGCTCATGACAAAAACTCTCAGCAACTAAGGATACTTGGTCACACAACTAACACGGTCTCAGCAACTAGAAACATGTGGTCTCAGCAACTTGATGCATTTGGTCTCACAACTAACATGGTCTCAGCAACTAAAAACACATGGTCACAGCAACTAGAAACACTTGGTCTTACAACTAACATGGTCTCAGCAATGAGAAGCACTTAGTCTCACAACTAACATGGTCTCAGTAACTAGAAACACTTGGTCTTACAACTAACATGGTCTCAGCAATGAGAAGCACTTGGTCTCACAACTAACATGGTCTCAGCAACTAAAAACACATGGTCACAGCAACTAGAAACAACAGAAACACTTGGCCTTACATCTAACATGGTCTCAGTAACTAGAAACACTTGGTCTTACAACTAACATGGTCTCAGCAACGAGAAGCACTTGGTCTCACAACTAACATGGTCTCGGGAACTAGAAACACTTGGTCACACAGGTAAACTTGGCAAATAGACACATTTGATCTCACAGCTAGACTCAGCAACTAGACACACTTAGTCTCACAACTCAACACAGCAACTAGACACACTAGGTCTCACAACTAAACTCAGCAAATGGGGACACTTGGTCTCACAACTAAACTCAACAACTAAACACAGTTGGTCTCACAACTAAACTCAGCAACTAGACACACTTGGTCTCACAGCTAAACTCAGCAACTGGACACACTTGGTCTCACAGCTAACATGGTCGCAGCAACTATTAAGACTGTGTCTCACAACTAACATGGTCTCAGCAACTAGAAACAATTGGTCTCACAACATGATTTCAGAAATAGAAACACTTGGTCTCACAACTAACATGGTCTCAGGAACTAGAAACACTTGGTCACACAGGTAAACTTGGCAAATCGACAAACTTCGTCTTACAGCTAAACTCAGCAACTAGACACACTTGGTCTCACAACTAACATGGTCTCAGCAACTATTAACAATTGGTCTCACAACTAACATGATCGCAGAAACTAGAAACACTTGGTCTCACAACTAACATGGTCTCAGCAACTAGAAACACTTGGTCTCACAGCTAACATGGTCTGAGCAACTAGAAACACTTGGTCTCACAGCATGATCTCAGCAACTAGACACACTTGGTCTCACAGCTAACATGGTCTCAGAAACTAGTCACACTTGGTCTCACAACTAACATAGTCTCAGAATCTAGTCACACTTGGTCTTACAGCTAACATGATCTCGCCAACTAGTCACACTTAGTCTCACAACATGATCTCAGCAACTAGGCATACTTGATCTCACAACTAACATGGTCTCAGCAACTAACACTTGGTCTCACAGCTAACATGGTCTCAGAAACTAGACACATTTGATCTCACAGCTAAACTCAGCAACTTAGACACACTTGGTCTCACAACTAACATGGTCTTAGAAACTAGACACACTCGATCTCACAGCTAAACTCAGCAACTAGTCACACTTGGTTTCACAACTAACATTGTCTCAGAAACTAGACACATTTGATCTCATAGCTAAACTCAGCAACTAGACACACCAGACACACTTGGTCTCACAGCTAACATGGTCTCAGAAACTAGACACATTTGATCTCACAGCTAAACTCAGCAACTTAGACACACTTGGTCTCACAACTAACATGGTCTTAGAAACTAGACACACTCGATCTCACAGCTAAACTCAGCAACTAGTCACACTTGGTTTCACAACTAACATTGTCTCAGAAACTAGACACATTTGATCTCATAGCTAAACTCAGCAACTAGACACACCAGACACACTTGGTCTCACAGCTAACATGGTCTCAGAAACTAGACACATTTGATCTCACAGCTAAACTCAGCAACTTAGACACACTTGGTCTCACAACTAACATGGTCTTAGAAACTAGACACATTTGATCTCACAGCTAAACTCAGCAACTAGACACACTTGGTCTCACAACTAACATGGTCTTAGAAACTAGACACACTCGATCTCACAGCTAAACTCAGCAACTAGTCACACTTGGTTTCACAACTAACATGGTCTCAGAAACTAGACACATTTGATCTCACAGCTAAACTCAGCAACTAGACACACTTGGTCTCACAACTAACATGATCTTAGCAACTAGAAACACTTGGTCTCACAACTAACATTGTCTTAGAAACTAGACACATTTGATCTCACAGCTAATTTCAGCAATCAGACATACGTGGTCTCTCAACCAACTGACATTCTGGAGACTTAGACGTTGTCCAACATCTTATCTTGTCTTTTTCTTAAACCTCCTTCTTACCTCTTTCTCAGCCTCCAGTACTTGTAGGAGGACACGACAATCAGGAGCATAGCTAAGAACGCGAAGATTGACACAGCGATAGCAAGGATAACATCTGTGGATAAGTCACTGTTGTTCTGGGGAATATATATTTAATAAAGACATAATAACACACGGAGAATCAGACAGGCTGGAAATAGAGGCAATATAAGGAGTCTTTTTTTATATACATCGCCTCCGCTTGCTTTCATATAACCACATTTTTTTATATTCTATAGGGTTGGCTGTCTGTGTCAGGCTTATCTCATAGTCACATAATTTCTCCATGAAGGTATTTAGTGAAGGATATGACATTCCCCGAATATATGTTCTGCCGTGCGCTTGTCTTCCCCAGATGGGCACATGTCAGTCTGTTCAAGTTTATATTTGTTTAATAGA
The DNA here is from genome assembly GCA_024509875.1 of Oreohelix idahoensis. Lineage (NCBI taxonomy): Eukaryota > Metazoa > Mollusca > Gastropoda > Stylommatophora > Oreohelicidae > Oreohelix > Oreohelix idahoensis. The sequence continues at coordinate 54,117 of JAMPIV010016712.1, forward strand.
TGATATTTGAGTCAGTAGCTTCCGGTACTCAGTCTGAACAATATCACGTAACCTCTTCTTGGTAAATAGTAGTGTTGGGAGCTGTTCTGGGGCACATAAACTCCTATTGCTCGTTCCCCTGCTGTTTGTGTACCACAGAGCACTCTTAGTGAAAGCATGTTGTTGCATTGTTGGCGGTTGACGTAAGCAAATTGAGAATAGTGACGTATGCTTGGTTACAAGTGTTTGGTTAGATGAACTGACAGTGGCCAGACGTGTCCAGAAAAGTGTGATTTCTGTGAGGAGTTTTTCCCAGATAAATAAATATTCGTGTATCCAGCAGTAAACGTGGACGTGGAGAAGAAAGTTGTGTATCAGGAAGGATACATGGATTTATCACATACATATATAAGTAGAACATACAATGCCTCATTTGCAGATGACTTAGCCCTATGTATCTCTGAAGAGTATAACACTACGGCAAGCATTCAGAATCAGCAAGTTCTAACATCACTGGAGGAGTGGGCCAGAGCATGGCTAATGATGATAAACGAAGGGAAAACAACATACACAGTGTTCTCCCTCTCATATAAACCACATAGCTCCAAACTAGTGCTAAATGGGGAAAACTTATGTCAGGATGAAAATCCGAACTACCTAGGCATTACCTTTGATCGTCGTTTGACTTGGAAAAACCAGATTGAAAGAAACCGGATAAAGGCAAGGCAAAGAATGTCAGTTATGAAAAAAACTTGCTGGAACAGCTTGGGGAGCAGATGAGAGTGTGCGCAAGAGGCTATACACAGGGCGAGTGAGACCAGTCCTAGAATATGGCATGAAGCATGGGCAACAGCAGCTAAGTCAAACTTCAATAAAATTAATAGACTCCAAAATCATGCACTGAGAATCATAACTGGAGGCATGAAGACAACACCTATTAAAGAACTAGAAAAGATACATACCTTCAACTTATAGAGGGTAGAAGAGATAGCAAGGCCCAGAAACAAGCCGATAAATTCAGGAGACTACCAGACCACCCAATGTACCATAGATTAAATGGTATAGGAAGGGGAAGACTCAAATGAAGCAACTTTGTAGAATCGGCCAAAACAAAGATGAGAGCAGATCCCATAAATGCTATATGAACAGCTAAACCCATCTATACTGCACACAAGCTCCCAGCTTGGAGACAACAGCGCTTCCCAGAAATGATAGAAAACATTCCTGGTATTGAGAGAAAGAAGAGCCAGACTGCAACAGAGAGAAGAGCCACAACCACAGAATACATACAGAAACATTACCCAAGCAACACCTGGACCCATGCCTACACAGATGGATCAACAACAAATGCAACAGAAGATGGAGGCTTTTGGTTTGGTTTTTGAACCCTGCACTTGAAAACTGGTGTTTGTCGTGTGCGAGGGATACCCGGTCCAACCCCATGTGGGTTATAATTTGTGTATATAGTGTTCATCATTCTATATAACGCATTGTATTGTTGTTTTTCTTGTGTGGCAACAGAAACATTTTCAAGCAACTTCAGAGCAGAGGTAGAGGCCTTGAAAACTGCAACAGAGGTCCTAATGACAGAAGAAAGCACAGAGAGACAACTTGCTTTCTCTATGGATGCGCTGTCAGTAATTGCAATGCTGAAGAGCCAGAACAATGCAGATGTGGATGACCTAAGAGTAGTACTCCACAAACTGAAACACCAATTCTAACGAGTTGCAGTACAGTGGATCCCATCTCATTGCAACATCTTCGGCAATGAAGAAGCTGACAGACTGGCAAAGGAAGGTGGAAAGCTACCTCAGCCTGATACAAGTATAACTTTTGAAGAGGCAAAGAGTTTTATCAGAAGCAGATATAGGAACAAATCGGAAGCAGAACATCCAGGCCACATAAACTTTAAAAAGCCTTTAGTATATGTGCCTCTGTTTGAGACTGTTTCTAATTACAACTACCCACAAACCACCCAAAACGTCATTTCCGACTGCAAGTATATTCTTTTAAATACCGCACGTGTTTAAGAGTGAACGTGTTTCTGTTTTGAGATATTTATTTTAGATTTTTAAAGCGATTTTTTTAAGCGCATATCCTCCATTTTACCCTGAATAACTAATCATTTTTTTAAAGCGCATATCCTCCATTTTACCTTGAATAACTAATCATTTTTCAATGAAAGCTTTTATACGTGTAGCACAAGAGTAAAGTACATCCAATTACCTTCAGTTTCATATACAACAACAAAGTTATTTATGCATATGAACATTTAAAAAAAAACTATTTCCAAACAACAACAATAAAAACGCACTGGGGTGGCCATTTTTGCTTGGGCCAAACCCACTTTTTTGCTTGGGACTGAAAGAGTTAAGACTCTGCACGGGCCACAACAGATTGAGATACCACCTATTCAATAAGCTACAGATAGGAACTACCGATGAGTGTGACTAAGGCACCGATAAAATGACTGCTGAACATCTGCTTCAAAGATGCCCAACATATAAGGAACATAGAAGCACATGTGGCCATCAACAGTACCATTCCTGGAAAAGCTCTATTGTGATAGAAATAGCCTCTAGCTGATCACTGCTTTATTTGAACATATTCAAGTTGACGTCTGAGAATGTATGAAGAAGAAAATATACATATATATTTATGTGATATTCGTCAGTTGTGACAAAGTGAAGCAATAAATGGTTGGACCGCCTGGAGAGTCTTCAGTGTCTTGTTATTAATATTTTTTTATGTGGCAGGTTGGTTCATCTCGCAAGCCAAATATATTCAACTCAATACAAAACAAACAACCACCCTCCCAACAAATTTTACGCTTCTACTATATTTGATTCTGTGAGTTCTCTGTGCCATTTTTATCTTGAAGCTATTTTTGATTGGTGTGTTTTTGTTATCATACGTGGTCCTGTCCAGATAAGGAATATCTAGACTCATTTGTGCAAGGCAGGACCCTACAAGAAACAAATGTTTGGTGCTGTAACGATATTGTGGGTGTCCTTTTACATTTTTTCTTTCTCTCCTACATTATCCATTTATTTCTTCAATTTTTGCACATGAATTGAAACTCCCTAAATTGCTATACCATTTCTCATACTGCAATAGTGTTATTTCACGGGTAATTGACTATCTTGAGGATTAACTGTAATCTCTTAAGTGGTCGCACTAGCTTGAATGCAGACGGTAAACGTGAAAGTAATGGTTGACTTTGACGTAGCTCATTTCCGACCTAGACAGAGAAGGCGAGTGACCACTTGTGATTTGCGGATGGTCGCTGCGCCTCCCGACACCTCAGCGGGAGAGGACAAAGGAAGCCATATTGTTTGTCTGAGGAAGCCGGCTGTAGTCCGTGTACGTCAGGGATTATCTGTCTTGCGGAAGATTTGAGTACGCGTGATAATCACTTTATCATTTTTGTCCGGACAATATCGGCATCTTTATTACCGATAAAACATATCTGAAGAGACATTATGAGCAAGGTAATCATTAGGGATGAGATCACAGATATGTTGGCAAGTCTGTGTAATAGCAACGGAAGTAATCATCCCATATTTGGAGGATAGGTCATGCGTTTAAATTTTAACGTGATGATGTTAATTAACAACCCGACCTCCTAGTTTTAAGAGTAGGATTGGTTCAATAGAGAGCAGAAAATAAACAATAGCTCTGATTGGCAAGTTTGTCGGAAGCCACATGTGGAAGCTTGGAGGAAGAAATGAGAATATAACCTAGCAAATTCGGAGACTAAGACAGACTGCATTACAACGTCAAAAGAGCAACTCCAGGAGCCAGAGCAAAATCGGACAGAATTTCAAATTAAATAAGACAGGACCGAAGTATTTGGGCTTCTTTGAAACTTAAAAGAAAACCGCATTTTTAAATACCAAGACTGTATACCTAGGAATCAAAGCACCCGTCAGAAGAGGGATTCTAAATTTACAACAGACCAAGTGTTCAAAGCATCTAATATAAGTTGCTGTGTCCATTCATATGTGCCAGGAGATTGTATAGCCCAAGTTAGATTCGTGGTACGAGACCAGTTGGTAGTAAGAGTTTCTACGCCACTAGTTTATAATTCAAGAGCTGGGATTCTACACTAACCACCTACATTTGACGAGTTGTGTAGAGAAGTGCCCTCATCACAAAAGACTTGACGAAACACCTGCGGCAGTACTCAATCATTTGAAGAGCTAAGTGCTTATTAAAAGGCGAACGCAACGGACTTTTATAACTGCCCTATCAAGTTTCTATGAAGACACTTTTTATCTAAATTTCACCCATCATTCATATTTATTTTAAACTGTTAAAAAATAATTGATTATTAAATTTGCTACGTGTTATTTTACAAATTCATAGTTGATTCAATTATTATAGTTATGAGAGTGTACGTATATATCAGACTCTTTAATATATATTTACATCTATAGAGCCAATAAATAATAATAAGGCATTTTGCTGAATTAACTCAGCTGGGGGCTTGAACGAGCTAATTATTGCATAACCCATCTTTACGAAAGGTGGCGGGTCAGATACTAAAGCCAACATTGCTCCGCCTCATGCAGCATTGTTTTGACATCTGACATATCTCCCTTGAGGTAGAAGCATCATTATCCTTCTACCTAAAACTCTGTCAAAAGTAATCTTGTGCGAAAGTTAGACACCTTTGAAGAGCCACATTAGATACTCTAAGTTTTCGCCACTGTTGGACCACTAACTGCAGAGCAAAGGGGAGGCAACCCGAGACAGGTGCCTTAAGTACTTAGGAGACAACAAGAAATAAGAAAGAACTCTCGTGTTCTATTGTAAAAACTTAAATACTTACCGTCAATTTAATGACACTGGAATCTATCTGTATAATATGAACCATGTAACAGTTACTATCAAACGAAAACCAAACCGTACACACATTTTCCAGCGCGTAATATACACATAAAGAACATGTTCTAGCATTTGAAACCAGAATGAACGCCTAGCACTGCTATGTTTGTTCCACGTGGATTGTCAGGTGCTATATTTTTTTGCTGTCAACGATTTCTAATTTGCACCTAGCGCTTTAAGAAGAAATCCCTGTCTAATTACACTAGTCAACAAATTTTCAAAAGTTATTTGTACCAGAAATTAAATATACCATTTCTTATTGATTTTGACATGCTGATTTCAAATATCATAATGAAATTCCCCAATTGGCTCTGGTTTTTTTTTTTAAATGATGAATTTACATTACAGTAATACAAATAATGTATGCTTGTTTAATTCTCTGGGGTGAACAGCTAGTCTTTCTACTTTAGCATTATAAAAATTGTGGTTACGTACTCAATTAATTGATATTTCAACATAAAATGATAGAAAAAATAAAAACATTATTTAAAGTTCACATATCATGTTTTAAAAAGGCACATTTGAACCCATTCCGTCATTATTCAGTCGCTGTTCGAGCTCTCTTTGCTTGCTTCTTGTAGTCAATCGATGAGGTGTTTCTTGTCACAGTCCAACAGTAATCAGCAAGCATTGAAGGGCTCCATATGCCTTGATACCTTGTCTCCATAGCAGCAATGTCCTGGTGAAATCATTCACCATGCTCATCACCGACCGATCCACAGTTTGACGTAAAGAAATCCAGATGAGAGTACAGAAAATGAATTTTCAAAGACATGTTGCAGCCAAGACTCTTATACTTCAGAAGGAGATTTTCTACAATTTCATTGTAATTATCAGATCTGTTGTTTCCAAGAAAATTGTCCACCACTGACTTAAATGCTAGCCATGCTGCTTTTTCCTTGCCATGCAACATGCAAAGAAACTCGTCATCATGAAGACGTTTTCGAATTTGCGGACCAACAAATACTCCCTCTCTTATTTTAGCTTCACTCAATCTTGGAAATTTTCTGATGAGGTATTTGAAAGCCTCATCTGTTTTCTCCATTGCCTTGACAAAGTTTTTCATAAGACCCAGCTTAATGTGCAAGGGTGGCAACAAAATCTTGCTGGTGTCGACAAGTGCTGGGTTCGCAACGTTCTTACTGCCAGGCTGCAATGACTGCCTGATTGGCCAATGTCTTCTGATGTAATGGTCACTTCGTGCACGGCTATACCACTCACAGAGAAAGCAACAGTACTTGGTGTATCCACCCTGTAGTCCAAGCAAAAGAGCGACCACTTTTAAGTCACCGCAAAGTGACCAATGATGATGATCGTAGTTTATACACTTCAAAAGCTGCTTAATGTTTTCATAAGTTTCTTTCATATGAACTGCGTGACAAACTGGAATTGACGGTAACACATTACCATTATTCAACAAAACAGCTTTAAGACTCGTCTTGGATGAATCAATGAAAAGCCTCCACTCTTCCGGTATGTAATTGATTTTGAGGGCTGCCATTAAACCAGAAATGTTGTGGCACGCAGAAAGGTCACCCTCTTTGAAAAAGAATGTAATAAGTGGCTTATGGCGGTTCCTATACACAGAAATTGTAACATCTTCTGCCAGGAGATTCCACTGTTGCAATCTGGAACCCAAAAGCTCCGCCTTGTTCTTCGGTAAATTCAGATCTCTTACAAGATCATTCAGTTCACCTTGGGTTATTAAGTGTGGTTTAGTGGATGTAGTTTGCTCAAAATCTGGGTCGCTTGAGGTTGATGGTTCAGGACCACCAATGTCCTCTTCTTCATCAGTGGAAGCAGCTGAAAATGATTCTGGCACTTTGTGAACTGGTAGGTCATCGCCATGTGGTACCGGACGTATTGCAGAGGGGATGTTTGGATATTCCAGAGTCCATTTTTTCTTCTTTGATATGCCTTTCCCAATTGGAGGGACCATGCAAAAGTAACAGTTGTTGAGATGATCAGTGGGCTCTCTCCAAATCATTGGGACTGCAAAAGGCATAGCTTGCCTTTTGCCAGTCAACCACAGTTTAAGATGTGCTGCACATGTATTGCAGCATATGTGTGGCGCCCAGCTCTTATCTTGATCTCCTATTCTGCAGCCAAAATACATATATATATAAATTGACTGTAATTAAATAAACTAGTAGCATATATCTTGAAAACTAGAGCCAATCAACATTTTTTAATGTCATTTTCGTTTTCAGCACACCAAAATTAGTTAAGATCAGCTATTTTCATTTCTGGTACATTTTGGTTGTTGACTTACATGCCTCCAGCCAATGACAGATAGAAGAACTGCAGGGACAGCACAGGCCGAAAAAATTCAAAAGACTGCCATAGAATAAATGCTCTTAGAAGGCAAAGACTCAAACGAAGTAATTTTGTAGAATCAACCAAACCACAAATGAGAGCAGTATCCATAGATGAAATATCCACTGTTAAACCCATCTACACTGCACACAAGCTTCCAGTTTGGAAACAAAATCGTTTCCCTAAAATGATAGAAAACATTCCTGGAATTGAAAGTAAAAAGAGCCAAACTGCAACAGATAGAAAATCCATAGCGACAAAATACATCGAGAAACATTATCCACGCAACACCTGGACCCATGCATACACAGATGGATCAGCAACAAATGCAACAGAAAATGGAGGTGGGGGTGTCTTTCTGACCTTAAGCACTGGTGCAGAAAAAAGGCTGTCAGTGGCGACAGGACGATTCTCCAGCAACTTCAGAGCAGAGGCAGAGGCCTTGAAAACTGCAGCAGAGGTTATATTGACAGAAGAAACGGCAGAGAGACAAGTTGCTTTCTTTACTGATGCACAGTCAGTAATTGCAACGTTGAAAAGCCAAAATAATACAGACCTGGATGATCTCAGAGTAGTGCTCCACAAACTTTGTCAACGATTCAAAAGTGTTGTGATCCAATGGATCCCATCTCATTGTAACATCGCCGGAAATGAAGAGGCTGACAGAATGGCAAAAGAAGGTTCACATCTACCTCAGTCTGATGCAAGCATAACTTTTGAGGAGGCAAAGAGTTTTATCAGAATCAGTTACAGAAACAAATGGAATGTAGAACATCCAGGGCACACACAGAATGATGCTTACTACCAGCTCCACAGAAGAGAACAAGTGGTAATCTTCAGACTCCGCACTGGCCACAACAGATTGAGATACCATCTATTCAACAAGCTAAAGATAGGAACTACCGATCAGTGTAACTGTGGCACTGATAAAATGACTGCTGAACATCTGCTTCAAAGTTGCCCCTTATATGTGGTACAGAGAAAGTGCATATGGCCGACGCCAGCTCCTTTCGTGGAAAAGCTTTACGGGGATTCAAATAGCCTCAAACTGACTACTGCTTTCTTTGAGAACATTCAAGTGGACGTCTGAGAGTGTACGAAGAAGAAGAAAATTGACTTTAAATTTAATTCTCACTTTGAAATGAGGGTGATCTCCAAAAGAACGTTGCAATTCGTTCCGCACAGAATGTGAGTCTCTCAAGAGTTATTTCTAAGAGACTCATATTATGTGCGGAACGAATTGCAACGTTCTGTTGGAGATTACCGAAATGAGTTTGTTCTTTTCCAACAACAAATTAAGGGATACCTTTCTAATTTCTTTTTCCTTATGAATTTGCGCTAATTTAAGGGACACCATCTAAAATTTCAAATAGTGCTAAAGAAGACAGATTTATTTCCCCGGAAGATAAAAAAGCCGAAAATAGAACTTGTGTGAACTGACTCTTGTGTTTTGCTGGGCTTTGATTATTGACTGTTCTCATAACGCAGTGCCAAAAAATCGTCTCTGTGTAGGTGAGGTGTATATTTAAATATACAATTGTTTCTGCATAACTATACAAAAGTACACTTCAGGGGGAAAACCTGCTTTTTTAAGAAACATTTGATCTGCCCCTGGTCTTTGAAGTGGATTAAAAATTTTCTTTTCTTTAATTCAAATCATGGATTTCGTCCTGATTTTTTTTTCTATTTATTTGAGAAAACACGACCTTTGCCCTGATTTATATCCACTCACCTCTTCACCACGATTCAATTATAATGACTTGTTTTTTTCCACAGTCACGTGAACACTATCTTGTAATGACAGAAAATGCCAAACGTTATATTGTTGCACTTTAAGTGATACTGTCTATTTGATCTCGTTTATCTCAAGCGTTGTTTTTGTTCGTGTCTTTGTCATGATGTACCTCTGCTCCTTATTCGTCATCATAGTTCCATTTTTCGCTCCTTATGGAGCATGGAGCTACAACTGCAGATTGTCCCCTTTAGAGGAAGCTCGCACCAAAGCATTCATCTGTTCTTACAATGATGGTTTCTGTAGGAACTTATTTTACATAAGATTTGAAAGCCCTATGCACAACTGCATATTAAAGCCTGAGACGACATGCCTGAATAGTGCTATTCTTTCTTTGTCTTCTCAGTGACCCTGTGAAACTACACGGGAGTTATTTCTGGCTAAATCACGTGCTATTTATCTGTTTTAATATACAGTTTCATCTCTGTGACTTCTTTAACTTATATGATAGAAGTCAAGATTATGGCTCTCAGCTCTGACTTGTCTCGTTTACGTAACTTTGTTTCATTGGAAGTTTGCCACTTTTCTACGCGGCACGGCTATTTTAACCATAAATGTGTGTTCTCTGCATGTCTTCAGTGCAACTATTTTTACACGTCTTCTATCCAGGAAAAAACACCCCCCTCCCCCCGGAATTTCATAAGTAATTAACAACCCTTCATCACTTACCAGATGTGCTTTATCTAAGGAAGGGTCATCAGCACAAACCACTGGAGGTGGACATTCCGTTAACTCTCTGGAATCTGATTGGTTGGAACATAATTTAAGGGCAGTGTTGGTAATATTATGAACCCCATCTTCAAATGATTGGCATCGCCATCTGATGACGTAATCACCTGCCACTTCGCAACGAAACCAAGCCTGGCATATAAGTTTCTGACTGGGCGAGGAATCTGACAAAGGGCAGGGACGTGCAGCTCGCCAACATACAGGATCTTGAATTTCTGATGCCATTGGGAATGGCAGTTTGGTTTTTCCCAGAGTTCCTGAAAACACTGTTTTGTCTCAGAGATCCTGAAAGATAATAAAAGAAAAATTATGAGTTTTGTTTTAAATGTCATCTAGTATTACACACAACTAAAGGATCACGTGTACCGGGTAGTTCCCAGGGAGGGGGGGGGGGGTATCTTATGAGATACAGAAAGAATATGACGACTGCTCCCTGAGACATGTCTTACAAGGTAACTAAAATGAGGTTGTGTATGAGGTTAGCAACCTCATCATCTAAAACAGATTGATACTGAAACCATCTCTGCAATAAAATGTGATTGCTGTGGTAAGGCTTCCTACATGGGAGCCAGCTATAGTGATGAGCCCGTGCTCCATAGCCAGAGAAAATGTGAATGCTGTGGTAAGGCTTCCTGCATGGGAGCCAGCTATAGTGATGAGTCCGTGCTCCATAGCCAGAGAAAATGTGAATGCTGTGGTAAGGCTTCCTACAAGGGAGCCAGCTATAGTGATGAGCCCGTGCTCCATAGCCAGAGAAAATGTGAATGCTGTGGTAAGGCTTCCTACATGGGAGCCAGCTATAGTGATGAGTCCGTGCTCCATAGCCAGAGAAAATGTGAATGCTGTGGTAAGGCTTCCTACAAGGGAGCCAGCTATAGTGATGAGTCCGTGCTCCATAGTCAAAGAAAAGGAAAGTGATAATAAAAGGAGCACTTAAAGCGAAAATAAATGTTTGATAAACAAAATACCAAATATCACTTTATATCCACATTTGTCATTAAGTGACTGTGCGCTTGGAATGCGTATTCATTGGACTACTCGTGACCTGGGAAAACAGTTTAGTTTAGTTCCTACACTTCATTCATTCATTATATTAAATCTCCCTGAGAAACATGTTTTCATGCCAAGCTTTCCTGTCCTGTACCATCCATTCAAAGTGTTTCCATGACTTATTCAACCCCTTCTCGTTTCTTTCCAGTTCCCTTCTTGGTATCCTTCTAAGTCTCTTACGGTGAAAATCCCAGACCAATTGTGGAGAGCCAGGTGTTTGAGACAATTGTGGAGAGACAGGTGTGTGAGACAATTGTCTTGTTTGGCTATCAATAGGTTGTCTTTAGTGTGTGCTCTATCCAGCGCCAGTGTCTTCTATTCACCTCGTGTAACACAGATACTTGTCTGATTCTTGACATCAGTTCCACCAACACTTGTCTGATTCTTGACATCAGTTCCACCAACACTTGTCTGATTCTTGACATCAGTTCCACCAACACTTGTCTGATTCTTGACATCAGTTCCACCAACACTTGTCTGATTCTTGACATCAGTTCCACCAACACTTGTCTGATTCTTGACATCAGTTCCACCAATACTTGTCTGATTCTTGACATCAGTTCCACCAACACTTGTCTGATTCTTGACATCAGTTCCACCAATACTTGTCTGATTCTTGACATCAGTTCCACCAACACTTGTCTGATTCTTGACATCAGTTCCACCAACACTTGTCTGATTCTTGACATCAGTTCCACCAACACTTGTCTGATTCTTGACATCAGTTCCACCAATACTTGTCTCATTCTTGACATCAGTTCCACCAACACTTGTCTGATTCTTGACATCAGTTCCACCAACACTTGTCTGATTCTTGACATCAGTTCCACCAACACTTGTCTGATTCTTGACATCAGTTCCACCAACACTTGTCTGATTCTTGACATCAGTTCCACCAATACTTGTCTCATTCTTGACATCAGTTCAACCAACACTTGTCTGATTCTTGACATCAGTTCCACCAACACTTGTCTGATTCTTGACATCAGTTCCACAGACACTTGTCTGATTCTTGACATCAGTTCCACCAACACTTGTCTGATTCTTGACATCAGTTCCACCAATACTTGTCTCATTCTTGACATCAGTTCAACCAACACTTGTCTGATTCTTGACATCAGTTCCACCAACACTTGTCTGATTCTTGACATCAGTTCCACCAATACTTGTCTCATTCTTGACATCAGTTCCACCAACACTTGTCTGATTCTTGACATCAGTTCCACCAATACTTGTCTCATTCTTGACATCAGTTCAACCAACACTTGTCTGATTCTTGACATCAGTTCCACCAACACTTGTCTGATTCTTGACATCAGTTCCACCAACACTTGTCTGATTCTTGACATCAGTTCCACCAACACTTGTCTGATTCTTGACATCAGTTCCACCAATACTTGTCTCATTCTTGACATCAGTTCAACCAACACTTGTCTGATTCTTGACATCAGTTCCACCAACACTTGTCTGATTCTTGACATCAGTTCCACCAATACTTGTCTCATTCTTGACATCAGTTCCACCAACACTTGTCTGATTCTTGACATCAGTTCCACCAATACTTGTCTCATTCTTGACATCAGTTCAACCAACACTTGTCTGATTCTTGACATCAGTTCCACCAACACTTGTCTGATTCTTGACATCAGTTCCACCAACACTTGTCTGATTCTTCACATCAGTTCCACCAACACTTGTCTGATTCTTCACATCAGTTGCACATTGGTGATCTTGTCTGGGCATTTCAATTCTTCTTTACCACACACACACAAACATTTATGAAAGTCTGTAACTTCTTGTTTTTCGTTTTTGTTGTTTCCCACGTTTCCAGACACTCATAATGAGTGCCTTCATATCTGAGTTGACAATTCTTATTTTTCTGTTTGACGATTTCGTTGGATGTCCATATCATTCACAATGCAATGGAAGCTGTTTTTGCCTTTCAAATTCTTATTATGATATTGCTGCCTGTTCCTACAACTTGATCTATATTTCACTGTTATATTTCACTTGATCTATATTTCACAAGGCCTAATATTCTAACATTTCGTTGGTTATCCTCGGTTAATGCTGCTTTCTTGTTGCATGATGTCAATCAAGCTGCCGATCTAAATACACAAAAACTGCTACTTTGCTATCCGCCTTTTTAATGAGCTCTGCTAACCTTCTTCTAAGAGTGACACTCACAGAGAAATAAACTAGACAGCACGAAGGCAAATATTCTTTTCACTATCAACAGTTACGAGAAATTACGCAAATATGAATTCCGAGCAAGTACCAGAAATACAGTATATTCCATCTGGACGTTAAAATTGACAAAATTCATCTCGAAGAAAGTGTACGATTGACTGCAACATCCGGTTTTCGGGCATTGCACTTTTGGTTGTCCTGTGTCAGTCATTCGTTTATATGACAGAATATTTCTTCGCGTATGGACTTCTAACATACCAGGCAGGGCAATCAGCACACTCACATAATTTGTATACACTCATTTCAACGTGTAAGGACATTTGTTCTTTTATTTTTGGTGGCTTACAACGCCTGATGACTAGACACTTTTAAACTATTTCGTTGTAGGGGTTTGTATACCAAGTGACTCGTAAGAAAATTCTTGAATGCAAACCTCTTAAAAAACAGTAAGACAATCGTACGTCTTAAAGATCTTCCCGACAGCAAACGCCGGTACATTATATAAAAAAGCATGTCGCGTGCAGTCTCCAGAAGTCACTTCATTATCGAAAGAGCAAAGTTATCTTTCTTGCATTGTCATGGTCGGCCCTTTAAGACGTTAATTACCATGTGATCAGATTGAAGGCGGAGATTAAAAGCAGAGTCAGGGAAGGTCACCGTCTGGAATTGTTGATTGCGTGGCTGTAGTGTGGGTTTGTGGAAGAGTATGTCATATGAGGATGGCAAATGTGTGTGTGTGAGTATGATCATCATCATCATAACTTTCCTTTACTGTGCTTACAGAGCATAGACCCACCACAGCAGCTGTGATACAACTCTCGGGTACTGCGAGGGACGTATGTAAACAAAGGTTTATTTTATTTACTTGTGTTTTGGAAAGTTAACATTTACTTTCGTTGTCTACAAAACTGGTAGTTTTTTCCTGTGATTGCTATACTTTAGTAATGTTAAAAAACTGTATGGCTTAAAAACAAACAAACAAATGACAAAGTCAAACAGTGACATTTATGTCAGAAAACAGACAGGAGAAATACCACATTGTGGGCTTGCCGCACTCACATTTCAATGTGTATTTCCTTCTTCACTTTTGAAACTTCATTACAAACGTAACATTTACCTCTCTCTCTCTCTCTCTCTCTCTCTCTCTGTCCCTCTCGCTCTCTTTTTCTCTCTCTCCTCTCTCTCTTTCTCCCACCTTTAACCAGAGTGTCTAAGCTAAAAAACAGATTTCGATCAATAATTGAAAAATGAACTGCCTCCGATTGTAACAAGTTTGGTAGAAATATAGCGTCCGATTGGCAGAGTTGTTAGAGCGCTGGCCTCTCGTGGTAAAGGTATCGGGTTCGAAACACACTGAAGTCACGCTTCAAATGGGTACCTGACTCTGCTGTCGAGCTAGGGAGGACAAAGGCAGTGAGGAGGGGAGCTGGTCACCCTTCCTCTCGAAGTTAGAGCTAGTATATAATTTTCTCTAACTATTCACTCCTTGTACAGGACAGCAGTTTCTGCTTTGGGACTACTTGTACCTGTTATAGTGGAAATATTAGAATTAGTAGAGTAATAGTAGTAGTAGCAGTAGTAGTAGTAGTAGTAGTAGTAGTAGTAGTAGTAGTAGTAGTAGTAGTAGTAGTAGTAGTAGAGCAATAGTAGTAATAGTAGTAGTACTAGTAGTAGTATGTCTTCAAGTCCTTCCTAACAATTCTCAAGTTCGGTCGCAAGTTCCTGTGACAGTGCGAAGACGATGTGTGAAGAAGAATAAGGATTTGTGTGTAATGTTGTCGTCACTCTCTGGCCTACTTTCACACACGTTCCGCAGTCACAGAAAAACTCTCTTGATGACAGGGGTCCCACTTTTATTAATGAAACCGTATCAGGTAGCATATGAATCATACAGAAAACAATGTTGTCCACAAGTTTACTTTTTGTAGGTAATTCCTATGCAACACCATTTAACCAAGCTATTTAGGTATTCTCTACGTAACACCATATAACCCAGCACAGACTGCTGGACTCTCTGAAATAAAATGAAACAAAATAAACTAGCATCGTATTAATGGACAAACATCATCTACGTTATAATACATACATATGTGTGAAAATATGCAAGTACATGCACTTATATGTCCATGTGTGTGTGTGTGTTGTTACACATGTGTGAAAATATGCCAATAGATGCGCTTAAATGACCATGTGTGTGTGTGTGTGTGTTCATGCAGGTCTGCGTATATGTGTAATCATACAATAAACATATCTCAGTCAACAATAATGCCTTCATACTCCTACTAGATACTAACTACACCATCACGCGAGAGAAAACGTAAATGACACACTTCTATCCATGATGAAATATTATACGCAACTCACTGGTCTAAATGACCACATTTGATCCGTATCTTAGAGGCCTAGCTGCTCTAAAGAACAAGCAGATATATATACATATATATATATATATATATATATATATATATATATATATATATATATATATATATATATATATATATATATATATATATATATATATATATATATATATATATATATATATATATATATGTAGTGGATTTGATGGTACTGTATGGTTGTGATATTACCTAGTGTGATGCATGAGGTCAGCTGTGAAGGCTCCTGAGATAAATGTAGCTGTGAATTTACAGAAGGCCCTTCTTGCTACCACTTACGACCTCACACATATCTTTTTTACTAATGAATGTGGCTACGTTAAAATCTAGGGTACTGATATGTAATGTGTTGTGGTAGATTACATACACACACACAGATATTTAATAAGTCTAATAATATTACTAAAATTTATAACACACTGAACTAACTCAAGCTGTTTAAATTTTTGATATTAAATTTTCTTTAAGTTTATTTGTTCTGAACCAAGGTTTTATTTTGGTCAGAACATATGAAAGGTTTTGAAATTATGAACGAAATGCATAAATATATGTCATAATAAAATAGAAAATGTGTACCTAATTATTTCAAATGACTGGTTAATAGTAATTATCTTAAGATAGTCCCAGGAGAACTTATTTCTAGATATGCTGTTGGGGTGATATCATCACTCCCAGTCTATGACTACCAAACATTGTCCCTTTATTGATGGGAGTAATACAAGTTTTATTTCCCAAAAAATTTGTGGGTTCTAGTGATGGTAATATAGTAGGTGTGTTAGTTAGTAAATAAGTTGGTGAAGGTCCAGCAGGCCAGACGCTCACGTATCTTGACTGAGTAGTTCTGGTGCTGGAATCTGGTGGCCCCACCTCTCCGTGCTTGGGGGCAATATAAGGCTGCTCTGACAAAATACTAGACTGCACTGGTCCACACTTGTATATATCAACACAGCATTTGACACCACTTTGGTGCCAAACAGAAACTCACACTTCTGCAACAAAAGTATTGGGTCATGTGTCAGAACTCTACCTCCTGAGCCACTTCTGCACACAACACTACACAACAACACCACATAGACGGGGGTCAGATCTCTCTGACCATACAGCACATCTTACCAAGTTGGTTTCACATAGTACTAGTTCCCCAAGACTACATATTCTGAAATATGTTCATTAGCTTCCTGCTATTGAATAAGATAGGTGATATGTTCCACTGATCTCAACACTTGATCCGCCCTTCATAATCCTTGCTGGCGTTTATGTATTTTGTTTGTCTCTAGACCCTGAACTTGGGCTGGGGATCTAGAGCGAATCCTTACTTGTTGTAAGGGGTAGATTTTGATATGGCAGTATCAAATCACTCGAAACATTAAACAATATTAAAATATACAAAGAAATACTTTCATTCTTACCAGAATTAGGAATAGAGAACACAGTTATATTCTAGCAAAACTCAGCTGAGCTGCTGGCTCTAGTATGGCGTCCCTCTAAATATTGCAATTAGCTTCTGGGAAATACACCACTGAAGAATTACTGTGTCTACTACTGGACAATTTATGTTGAATGGCAAAAAGGCGCGTCTGTGCGCCGATAATATGATTATCTGTGGCCAATCACCGACTTCCTCCCTTTCAAATTTCAAACCTCCAACCAAAAGTCAATTCAGTCATACCTCAGTCAAGTATGTATTATTGTCTGTTGGTCCGTCTGTCTCTACTTGCTTTTTTCATAAAAAACACGCTTGGTTCTATATGCCTTTGCCGCTGAATTCAAATAAAAGGACTAAGTATCGTAAAAGCGTCCAAGAAATGACTGTTGCGTATAATAGCTAAGGTAGCCTTGCTAGTTTTTGTCAGTCATTTTTTTCTTTTTACGTTCCCTAATAATAAAGGTTATAAGTACACACTTGTATACAGCGCAATGCGGCACTAGAATTTCTCTTAAAAATTCACTTAGTACTTGTCAGAATAAGTTATATGTATCTAATGGTACACAGCACACACACACAGAGCCCACCAGGCTACTTGTGCTGTGTGAACAAACTCTCTAATGGTACTATGGGTTTAAGGCACACTCACACTAAATGTAATGTACCAGTGTGACGCCTTTGCATTTACATTCTACATTTATCAGTGTGGTGGCTTCATGTACACAGTATTCTTCAGTGATAAGAACATATACACTTATCAGATCCCTTTAATAAATAAGGTGCACACAC
This sequence comes from Oreohelix idahoensis, assembly GCA_024509875.1. NCBI lineage: Eukaryota > Metazoa > Mollusca > Gastropoda > Stylommatophora > Oreohelicidae > Oreohelix > Oreohelix idahoensis. Next base: position 71,680 of record JAMPIV010016712.1, read on the forward strand.
AAAAGCCACATACGGCTAGCAATACACATGAAATGCAATACACAATGTAATGAAAATGCCAAACTCCTTGTCAACATCACCAGCTCAGCATAATAGCAAAACAGTCACCGACATAATCTAACCAGCGACTACACAATGACTATCGCTCACAGGCGAAGTTCAATACTGAAGCACAGCAATACATAATTGCAAGATTCTACCATAAATAATATCCAGGAAAGAACCACCAAAAATCACATCACCCTTCTAGTAATCTAACAATAATCCTGAACACCTGAAACAATCGGCAAGCAATGAACAAGAATGGCACTCATGTAATCCCAGCAAAATCTCTGACAAAGGGAACCAGCGTCCGTACAGAACCGCTGACATCTCCTAGACTTCAATCGCGCCAAAAATCTACATCCTGTTCCGTTCTGGCCCGACTCGCCAAACGGGTTTTCTATTCTACGCTGTTGCCACTCTACAGCGTAACCAACTAAATATATTTCGGCGAATATCTCTACTGTGACAGTACTTTACAAATTTAACACACAGTCTCACTGTTGAAAATAGCGATGAGATATACGTGAGATTACACCTAAAAACACATAAATCGCCAATCATCTTCTATCAAACTATAGATGCTAAAAAGCATTAACTCTTAAACCTGAAACGTCAAACATTACTAAATCTAAAGTATTCTAAAAATGTACTCATATGCAAGCATACCTCTATGTCGTCAGTTCTCTTAGCACGGACGCAACATATGCGTATCAAATCCTCTACCTCACTGCGTATCGTATCGAGGATGCATACCGCACACGGAAGACGATCTGGCTTCCTTTCAATTCTGACTCGACTCTCTCACTCTTTCAGATTAAATCTGCATCTCCAACCCTGTACCACATGATAGATACGTCAAAATGTCAGGGAAAGCTCCACCCATCCCTCTAGGGAGCAAATCAGGAGTCCTATGCTCAGTTTGGATGACAAGAGATCACATTTTTAGTAAAGATTATCTTCCTAGACGTCCACAATTGAAGTTCCGCCCACTGGTGGTTACATTCCCACGATATTTCTTGCCTGGAGTCACACCTCACGGTTTCGTGCTCAACAAGGTGTTTTCCTCTGGTGTCAGACCGCGCCAAGATGTCTAAAGCCAAGAGCCGTCTGTCATTACATCTTCTGCGTCTCACACGTTTGTCTACTTCACGGACGGCAAAGGTGTGTTTCGTTTAAATCGCCCATTCCCGTGTGAGAATGCCAGCATGAGCACAAATATACACCGTAGACAAGATAGAAAATTAATTACGCCGTCTAAAATTACACCTTTCTGGCCACACGGTCACATGCCTAACAATAGCTTTTAAGTCGAGTCCCAAGTCAAGTCTAAATTTCGATCTAAAAACATGTTTATAGTCACAATCGCATATATTCAGAAAAAAAAACCGGATCAATCGTTGTAAATAAGAATTTGAAAAAAAAAATCTCTATTTTTTTTTTGTATTTTATTTAATGACTGCTTTTGTTTTATCAGAGAATATTTGTGATACTTTTGCACAAAATGACTCAGTAACAGTGTTTATTTTTGAGTACTACATTTTGGAAATGCTATTTCAGTATGGCGAGCTGGTTCGTCAAAATTGAAAAGTCCCGAGTGGAGACGAGACGCTAGTACAAATCTTGCGAGTCGAGTCTCGAGACTAGTTGTTGTGGTGATTTAAGTCTGACTCGAGTTTGAGTCGATTGACTCGAGTCGACAACCTGGTAATAGTAGTATAGTAATGGTAGTAATTGTAGTAGTAGTAGTATAGTAATGGTAGAAATAGTAATAGTAGTGGAGTAATAATAGTAGTAGTAGCAGCACTTGTGGCAGCAATGGGTGTAGTAATAGAAACCTGGCTACAAAAGTAACGTTTATCTCCCTCTCTCTCACACACACACACTCTCTTTCACACACATACTCTATCTCTCTCTCACACACTCTCCCTCACACACACACACTCTCTCTCTCTCATACACACACACTCTATCTCTCACCTTTTTCATCTTATAAACAGCAAAGATATATAGTATAGCCGTATTAATCACTTTTATTATTGTAGTTTGTGGCATTGGCTGTAGTATTACTGACAGCAGTGTTGGTTGCCAGGGCGTATTTAAGGACGTTTTTTGCTGTGTAGCCGGTTTAGGTGACTAGTTCATAGATAATGAAATAGAAAAGTAGAGATGCAATTTGTTAGATAAATGGAAGATGTACAATATTGAGAAGTAGTTTGAGGGAAGTAACGCTAGTTATTAAACAGTTTGGGCAAGAGTTTCGCCCTCTTGAGGCGAAGATTCAGGCTACTTGATCTTTGTAGAACATCCCGGAAATTATGATCACATGGGGTAAGCTAATGTTCACGTAGGGTGAGCTAAATTCACGTGGGGTAAGTGAAATAAAAAGACAGCGCAACGTAATGAACGAGGTCCTTTCTGCTGAAGTTGTCAACCAGTGAAGACAATGTAACTCAGCGTGGTTAGTGCCGGAGTTGTCACCTTGTGATTTTTGTGCAAGAGCGAATCTGTGGAAACAGATATAATCCCAACTCCATTGTTATTATTCACGATAATGAATTCAAAAGTTGACGCAAGTGTTTTATTGAAAACAGCAGATGTTAACTGTATAGTTCGTGGACGGGGATGTCCAAAATATATTGAAGGTACGTGTTGAAACATTTATAAACTTTTACGCCTCGTGTAGCAAAGATAGACATTCGTGTACAGCAGTAATGTCAGTGCTAAGAACCAACGTAGAATTAGAAGGGCATCAACCTTGAAAGAAATTAAGATTCCCCAGTGTCGACTTTGTCATGCGTAGACAAACCAGCTACGATAACTTCAAGCATTGCCTAAGAACACTGAACTGAGTTTTATTACAGTATAAGAAGTAGAGTTCTAAATTACAGAGTAAACGAACAAACTATAACGTAGAAGCATATTAGTCAAAAGATTACCTATGACCAGTGACGAAGTAATGAGAATGTGTTAGGTTACCCAAAGACGCAGCAATAGAGAACGCAGTCAGCGACTCACAGCTTGACTGCCTGCGTCAGGACCAGCGAATCAGAGCTGGTCAAGACCGCACTCCACCTCCACGTGGTGGTCCTGGAAACAGTCTGCAGCAGTGCAGTCTGGCTGAGCGAGTGTGGATCGCAATGGGAAGGCAAACCCGGTCCTAAAAAATGCCGTGCAGAAGTCGGATGTGTCGACCGAAAGGTGCAGATATCACAGCTTAGGCGTAAACAGACACAACGCAACCACCGTCCTTTTCAGGACGAACGAGGAAGAAGAAGAATTATCCAGATTACTTGTAACGTTTGAATACAAATGTCTACGTTTTTTCTACATTGCTGCACAATAAAACCATCAAAACTAGACTAGAGTTAACTAGACGCAGTGTCAATGTGCAGTGAGGTCCTGTTAAAGACAGAAGTGACAAGACAGTCTGAGTTAAATGCTAGAATCGATGACGAACCTACTGTTACTGATCATGTGTAGTCTAAACTACTGTCTGTAGAACCAGCATTACAGGCATAGCTGCTTCGGGCAAGACATGGGTATTCCAGAACATGGACTGCCTTGTAAAGCTATCAGCTAATTTTCGTATGTGTCCTATCCAACGCCAGTGCCTTCATCTCAGCTCCTGTTTTTCTGGTATTTGTCTGGTTCTTTCCGTCAGTTCCGTTCTAGCGATCTCGTCGTACTTTTTCAATCCTTCTATTCTTCACAAGCATTCATTTATGCTAGCTGTATCTTTCTCGTTACTATTTTTGTTTTCCTCCATGTTTCACAACCATACAATAATAGGACTTAACCGACATTTGAGTGGATGACTCGTATTTTGGTGTTGGGATTGATTTCTTTTGAGCTCCGTAAATTTCCTAAACGCAATGAATGCACCTCTTACTTAAAAAAAATAAAAAATATATATATATATATATATATATATATATATATATATATATATATATATATATATATATATATATATATATATATATATATATATATATATATATATATATATATATATATATATATTCTTATTTAGATGACATCGTATGTTAACCCAACTTTGTCTTTTGTACTGCCAAGATTCACTAATGATTCCACATCTTGTAGGGTTAAATCTCCCAGTGTAATCTGTTTACCATAATTGCATAAATTATCATTATCTTTGTCATATCTTTGTCTATTTTCAAACACGATTGAAATATCTTTAATCGAGTTTTTCCATTTGGCCTTGTATTTCGTTACACTTATGGAACACAAGAAACAGAGGGTAGGAAAAATCAATATCGTCGTGTTGTTTCCTTAGCGTTCACATAATGTCATTTGTGTTTTTGATTTATGTTGTTGTTTTCACAATCTTACGGACCCGGTCTATTGAAAATCCCTAATTATTTCGTCCGTTTTTTCATTTGCTCTTTTATGTTACCAAGCAAACTTCCTTTCTTAATTTCAATAACACAATTTGTTTGTTTATTTTTCCCTATTAGCTTTCTTATAATTGGGTACTTCTTCTTCTTTGATCCTTAGCTGCCGACTGTCAAAGCAGTCAGTGGTCATCACGCCTGGTGGCGTCTCGTAGGGCAGCAACAAACTGCTTCCAGTTTGCTCGGTCGGCGGCCATCCTTCGTGTAGTGCGATAGCTCTGGTTCATTCTTTGCATTTTCCCATTGCTACAATAAGATCATATCTAGGCGCGGTTACAATTTCCATTTGTAGCTGTTGATAGATTTCGTCCTTGACCTCTTTATCGCTGTCATTTGTTGGTGCATAGCATTGCAATATTGTGGTGTTGGTGAATCTCCCTCTCAGTCTTGTTCTTATCAGTCTGTTGTTGATGGGTTTCCATCCCAGTAATGATCTTTCTATTCCTTTCTATATATGACGAAACGGTTGTGCGATCTCTCGTCCACTCCGTCAATATCATTTTTTTCTTCATTTTTCTCTTTCTCCCATTCAATTCGCTATTTATTTGGCAATTTTTTGCCCTTTCATTCATTATTTTGCTCTATGCTGAATCTAGTAGGGTGAAGTCTCTAACAATCTACTCCCGTACGGACGTATCTGCTTCACACGCAGAATTGTAAACGCGATAATACCAGGTAATTATACCGGTCATACGCTTATCTATTCTCTCAGCCTGACCACCTTTTGAAACGCGGCTGTCCAACATTTGACCCCAGTAAAACGCTGATGACCGTGTTGACACAAGCTTGTATTGTGCATAAGATGAAAGAAGACAGCATTGTCTGACCAGACTTCCGTCTGAGTAAACACGCATATTTAAATACACAGACTGAAAAACTTCAGGGACCAGGACTTTATAAATACAAGACTGGAAACCTAGGAATTGGATCATCAGTCATAAGAGAAATAATACCCCAAACCAAGAGTATCGCAGAACACCCGTCGAAGAGGATTTACTAGTTTCCCAGGCCAAGTGTATCACAGAACACCGCCATAAGAGGAAATTCCCAGACGAAATTGATTCGAGAGCATATGCACCGAAATTGCTCGTGTCCATCTGAAACCTGTGCAGGGAGATTGTGTATTCCCAAAAACTGGGGTAAGTTGTGAACATTTATTGTACAAATGTGAATTTAACATGTTTTCTTGCTAAGTGGTTATATATATATATATATATATATATATATATATATATATATATATATATATATATATATATATATATATATATATATATATATATATATGAGGCTGGCAACCTCAACATACGGAAATCGTATAATCATGAACCATACAGCAAGCGCTGGTGATTTCTTCTGGCTAGTCGTGCGGAAAAACCCGACAGCAGAGGTGATCCCAGACTCCGACCGGAGCAGTGATGAGTGATGACTACATCATATGTGCCTCAAGTGTAGCATATCATTTTGTGAGATTGATGTAACTTGTTAATGTTAATTCAGGCACAAATCATTGTTCGCGCTGTCCAGACACATTGTCCCAGTTAATACCTAGAGGAATATTGGTGAATTTTATTCATCTTTCCTGAGTTTCACTGTGTAAACTCAGGAATTTACCTCTTCTGCGAGATTAACATTGGTGGGTGGACAACGAGAGGATGCGCCTGTTAAACTTCCAACTCAGTGTACTTAACAGAGGAATTTTTGTCTTTCTATTTTTTCTAAAAATACGTGGTTACAAGCTATCAGGCTGTATGGAGTACTGAAGTTACTACGCCACTCGTGTGAAAGAAGTACATTCATCTCAGAACAACGTGACGAAAACCTAGGTGGCAGGATTCACTCATACAAGCTAAGTGCTAACTAAAAGGCACCAGCAAAAAGGACATTTCAGTTAAACTTTAAGTATAAAGTTAAATTTCCACCTACGTCTCAATGACGAGAACTTTATATCCATCAAAATTCCACTAATCTTTCCATATTTATTTTAACCTGTTAAAGACTAATTCACTGTTAAATTCGGTACCTGTTGTTTTAAAACTAAACAATAATAGTTGATTCAGTTATATGTATGAAAGCAAACGTATGAGCCAGAATATATATATATATATATATATATATATATATATATATATATATATATATATATATATATATATATATATATATATATATATATATATATATATATATATATATTTACCTCTATACAGAGCTATACCTTATAAGAGGGATTTCGTTGGATTACACCAACTAGGGTCTTGAACAGGCTAAACCATTGCTTAAATCCTTTACAAAAGACGATGGAACAGATATAATGCGTTAACAATTGTTCAGCCCAATGCAACATTGTTCGTGACTTCTGAAAATATCTTGTGAATATCGTAAGGTAAAAGTGTTATTAACCTTCTATCTACATCTCTGCCAAGAGTAATCTTGCGAGCAGGTAGATACCTTTGGAAGCCAATATTAAATACTCTTGAGTTTTGGTCACTGTTGGACCACTACTGCAAAGCAGGGGAGCCAATCCGTGACACTTTAGGATAATGTCTATTGCCAACATTGTGCTGTCCATCCTCTCTTCTAGAGTAAAGTTCTGTTTCTCCTCAGACTCTGGATGACTGTCCCGCATCAAAGCTTTTTCATATGTTGCTGTTTCCGTCACGTGACTGTTTTTTTTTTACATAGACAAGGGTGTCAGCACTGTGCTAAAACCACCAGCCTAGAGGACCAGGGTGCCAGCTTTAGTCTGATCCCTACCCGAAGAGACCTGTCCAGCTTGGTACAACCTGCCAGGAGTTAAAACTCCGGCTGGCATAGCACTGGGGGTTGTCAAATGGTACTCAAACCTCCTTACCGCTTCAAAGTATAGGCACTAGTGAAGGCAGCTATGGTACAGGTCCTTTATATTTCCGTTCATCAAAACTGATAAAATAATGCACGTAAATAGACAAATAGATTGCACTCAATAACTCCAACACCAGTCACACATCATTTATATTGATCATCAGTAACTGCAGCTATGACTTGATACATTTAAAGTGATACATTTTAAAGTCATTTAAGTCATTCTACTTAATGTTCCTTTATCGTCTACTCAGACTGCTCGTTATTATACCACACATGTTATCTTCTGCCAGGGCCGTAGATAGGACTTAATAAGGGGTGGTTAATAAATAAAAATTAGTGATGCATGTGGCAGAGATATTATGATTAATAGATTTTATATATCTTTTCTTTATTCTACACTTAACTTTTACCTTTCTTTCGCTCTCTTACCTTTCTTTCGCAAACGCTAGATTGTTAGCAATTCAAACCTTTGTCATTTCCTTTCTAATTTAGCAACGCATTTTATTGCGGTTAGCTAAGTTCTTTGATGAGAGACCGAATCGTGTTAATTCGTTCTCAACAGGGATAATAAGGAAGACCAGTGTCTATCATTTTTCCCTGATCTGTTCGCCTATAAGTTAATTATTCATGGTGAAAGATTGGAGATCAAAGACGAGCTCGCTTATATTGCGTTTATGACCATAGTCTGCAGGCAGAATAGTGTGAATTCTCGAGCGAAGAAAATCTCGCACGGTCTGGTAAATCATGTTACACAAGATCTAAGAGAGACGGTTCGCTCGATTTGCCTGAGTCTGGTTTCGGTTTCAGTGTAAAGAATTCGTTTGATTCGCAGAATGAGCAGGAAATATGTAAATCTGGACGTAGGTGATAAATGTATTGTGACCGCTTGACCTTTCACGCTATAGCACGTTTCACTAGCTTTGCCCAACTTCAAAATGCTATATCTCAGCGAATATATAACGCATATAAGTGAAATTTTGTGTGTGAATTTGAAATGGTATAGACCCTATGAATTAAATTTTTCATTAAAATGCGGCCATTGGTTTCAATTTTCGTCTCTTTGCGATATAATATAAAATCCTACTTGCCAACACACATCACACGCACACATATTGAAATGTCTACAGTAAATTATACGACCTCATTTGCACATTTTTGGTTTATCAAGCATTTGGCATGATTTTTGAGTGAAATTGCGTGAAATCGCACTTCTTGAACATAAAACAGTTTATATCCGGTGCAACGCACACATTGTCAATCAGAGGTGTGTCTACAAAAATTATTGTGTGGTTAAGAAGGAAAAATGAGTCTGCGAGTACATTTTATGACATTACAGCAAATCACAAATAGGATTTTTAAGTATTTCTGCAATGAAGCTACTCGAGAAAAACTATATCATTCTATTTCAAACCCACAAAAGAGGACTATTCACGCCTTGGGGATAAGCAAACGATCATTGCACCGCTGGATAGCGACATCTGAAATGTCTAATTCCAGTGCTTTACACACGAAAATTAGGCCAAGAGTGGTGGATAATTTTGACAGAGAATTGATCCGCAGAGAAATTTGCAATATGTTTCACAATAATGAGGCAGTGACTTTAAGGAAATTGAAAATTTGGTTAAGAAAGAATAATGACATTAATATTTCCAAATCTACGCTATGGAGGACTATTAATAGTTTGGGATTCACTTTTAGAAAATATGTTGGTGGTAGAAACCTTATTTGTGAGAAGCCTCATATAGTTGCAATGAGAAGCAAATATTTACGCGAGGTCAGAGAAATGAGAAGAGATTGTTATGATTTTGTGTATTTAGATGAAACTTGGATCAATGCGCACCACAGTAATGAACGAGAATGGCAATCATCTGATGGAACAACTAAGAGACTAGTACCAAGCAGCAAAGGACAGCGCCTAGTAATTGCACATGCAGGAAGCAGCCATCATGGGCTTCTAAATAATACTGAACTCATATTTGTTTAAAAATCCACAGATAATAGGGATTATCATACAGAGATGACTGGCAAGATATTTCAAGATTGGATTGTGAATCATGTACTTCCTTCATTGGATAGACCGTCGTGTTTGATAATGGACAATGCTTCATATCACAACGTTGTGGCACCAGAAGATAAAGTTCCTAATTCATTAAGTACTAAAGATGTAATAAAGATTTGGCTGACCAAAAACAACATTCCATTCAACGAAATGTCCCTGAAGCCTGAATTACTTGAAATTGTAAAAAATACACAGCATACAAAGATATTTCACATAGACAAGGCAATCCATGAACATGGTCACAGATGTTTAAGATTACCTCCTTACCATTCTCACTTAAACCCAATAGAATTAGTCTGGGCTAAAATTAAGGAACAGGTAGCAACAGAAAATAGGACGTTCAAATTAAAAGATGTTGAAATACTTACAAAAGCCGCCATCTCGAACATAGCCAGGGATTATTGGAAGAAATGTGAGAACCATGTGTTACAAGAGGAAGGGGAATATTGGAAGAATGATGGTTTGTCCTTCATTCAGCCGAGATTGATTATCAATTTCTCAGAGACATCTGATTATGATTCGGATGAAGTTTAATTTCTTTAAAGATGACCTTACCGTTATTTACAAGCACAGTAGAGGAGCAACGTTCCATTATGATATTTATGAACCGCAAAGTGGTGATACCTATTGAAATAATTAGATCAATGAAGGTCCAGTTTGGTAGCGCATTAAATGTCAATGACAAACAATGTCACGAGTATCTCCCATGCAGATCATTTAAGAAATCATCTTCAACAGGTATTCATATGCAAACGTGATGGCCACATTATTGTAATAGTAGACACGCCTATGCCTATTCAATTCACAGAATCTGTGACTGAAGTGGTAAAATTTCTTTTTTTCGATACACAATAATTAGTATGCCGACAAAGATCAAAGGATTTCATCCGTTTGTGGGAACTGGACAAGATGCACAGATATAAAGTATATATTTGTTGGGTCTAACCCAATATAACATCGTATGCAAAAAATGGCATTAATACGTTAGACGGTTAATCAGATAATTACATTTGTTTGAGGGCAAAGCTAGTGAAACGTGCTTTGCCCTCAAACAAATGTAATTATCTGATTAACCGTCTAACGTATTAATGCCATTTTTTGCATACGATGTTATATTGGGTTAGACCCAACAAATATATACTTTATATCTGTGCATCTTGTCCAGTTCCCATAAACGGATGAAATCCTTTGATCTTTGTCGGCATACTAATTATTGTGTATCGGGAAAAGAAATTTACCACTTCATGCACAGATTCTGTGAATTGATTAGGCATAGGCGTGTCTACTATTACAATAATGTGGCCATCACGTTTGCAATTGAATACGTGTTGAAGATGATTTCTTAAATGATCTGCATGCGAAATACTCCTGACATTGTTTGTCATTGACATTTAATGCGCTACCAAACTGGACCTTCCTTGATCTAATTATTTCAATGGGTATCATCTCTTTGCGGTTCATAAATATCATAATGGAACGTTGCTCCTCTAATGTGCATGTAAATAACGGTAAGATCATCTTTAAAGAAATTAAACTTCATCCGAATCATAATCAGATGTCTCTGAGAAATTGAAAATCAATCTCGGCTGAATGAAGGACAAACCATCATTCTTCCAATATTCCTCTTCCTCTTGTAACACATGGTTCTCACTTTTCTTCCAATAATCCCTGGCTATATTGGAGATGGCGGCTTTTATAAGTATTTCAACATCTTTTAATTTGAACGTTCTATTTTCTTCTGTTGCTACCTGTTCCTTAATTTTAGCCCATACTAATTCTATTGGGTTTAAGTGAGAATGGTAAGGAGGTAATCTTAAACATCTGTGACCATGTTCATGGATTGCCTTGTCTATGTGAAATATCTTTGTATGCTGTGTCTTTTTTTTTACAATTCCAAGTAATTCAGGTTCATGGACATTTCGTTGAATGGAATGTTGTTTATGGTCAGCCAAATCTTTATTACATCTTTAATACTTGGTGAATTAGAAACTTTATCTTCTGGTGCCACAACGTTGTGATATGAGGCATTGTCCATTATCAAACACCACGGTCTATCCAAGGAAGGAAGTACATGATTCACAATCCAATCTTGAAATATCTTGCCATTCATCTCTGCATGGTAATCCCTATTATCTGTGGATTTTGAAACAAATATGAGTTCAGTATTATTTAGAAGCCCATGATGGCTGCTTCCTGGATGTGCAATTATTAGGCCCTGTCCTTTGCTGCTTGGTACTAGTCTCTTAGTTGTTCCATCAGATGATTGCCATTCTCGTTCATTACTGTGGTGCGCATTGATCCAAGTTTCATCTAAATACACAAAATCATAACAATCTCTTCTCATTTCTCTGACCTCGCGTAAATATTTGCTTCTCATTGCAACTATATGAGGCTTCTCACAAATAAGGTTTCTACCACCAACATATTTTCTAAAAGTGAATCCCAAACTCCTAATAGTCCTCCATAGCGTAGATTTGGAAATATCAATGTCATTATTCTTTCTTAACCAAATTTTCAATTTCCTTAAAGTCACTGCCTCATTATTGTGAAACATATTGCAAATTTCTCTGCGGATCAATTCTCTGTCAAAATTATCCACCACTCTTGGCCTAATTTTCGTGTGTAAAACACTGGAATTAGACATTTCAGATGTCGCTATCCAGCTGTGCAATGATCGTTTGCTTATCCCCAAGGCGTGAATAGTCCTCTTTTGTGGGTTTGAAATAGAATGATATAGTTTTCCTCGAGTAGCTTCATTGCAGAAATACTTAAAAATCCTATTTGTGATTTGCTGTAATGTCATAAAATGTACTCGCAGACTCATTTTTCCTTCTTAACCACACAATAATTTTTGTAGACACACCTCTGATTGACAATGTGTGCGTTGCACCGGATATAAACTGTTTTATGTTCAAGAAGTGCGATTTCACGCAATTTCACTCAAAAATCATGCCAATTGCTTGATAAACCAAAAATGTGCAAATGAGGTCGTATAATTTACTGTAGACATTTCAATATGTGTGCGTGTGATGTGTGTTGGCAAGTAGGATTTTATATTATATCGCAAAGAAACGAAAATTGAAACCAATGGCCGCATTTTAATGAAAAATTTAATTCATAGGGTCTATACCATTTCAAATTCACACACAAAATTTCACTTATATGCGTTATATATTCGCCGAGATATAGCATTTTGAAGTTGGGCAAAGCTAGTGAAACGTGCTATAACCTCCTACTTCCACGCTAAGCATTTATATGTGCTATAATATGCTACATGTAAGAATGACAGACCTTAAAAGCGAATAAGACGTTTTTACACAAAACGCAGTATTCATTCAACGTTCAGTCGGCAGTTACTGCTCTCACAGGGCAAACGTAGGTCAGTCCCAGATAATAATGAATGGGTTTTATAACCGCGAAAGTGGGAAATGAATGTTTGTGTGATCTGTTTTTTTAAAATCCTATTGTTAAGTTGGAAAAGATCACACATGTGAAAAAAAAGTCGAAATAACAGAATGTCGTGTGCAAAAAGGTCGAAAAGCTGAGGAGAGGAGTGCAAATGTTAATTATTATACCGTGTGAAAAAAGGACGGGTCGTGTGAAAAAAGGCGGGAAAAAAGAAGAAATAATATAAATAGAAGAGTTGTGGGCGATAGGCAGAGATTTCAGGATTTAATATTCTAATGAAATCATAACTTTAGACTAGGGGATTTTTACAGATAGCGTTAGGTGAACTTCGTCTTTGAGGATACCAAGACAAGTTTTTGAGTAGACAAATCAGTAAATTATTCTATTTGGATTTACATATATATTATTCAGTTGGATTACATATTTTTTTCATCTTGGATAACCAATCATCATTTGTGAAATTTACAGTGTTTGTCTAATGACATCAATAAACTCTAATTGAATTTTTCTACATTGCTGTTTGTGGAACTTTACAATAATTTCTTGTGGATATACGTTGTTGTGCTGAAACTGTTTTGCTTATCACCAAACTCAAAGGGAAGAACATTCCTGGGTTGAAAAACTGAGTAAAGGTCAAGTATTACCATCTCTGGCGGAAGGCCAGTTAGCACTTGAACCACAACGACATATGAAGGATTAACTCTGACTAAATAAAATCTATATAACTACTAGTGCCTTATAAACTACACGGCCACATATCTTCAAATTGATGCCGTAACCAGCTCGGTTACATGTTCAAATTGATGCCGTAACCAGCTCGGGCACAGTATTAAGTCTGGGCTATTTCTTTCTTTCCTATATGTAAACCCCAGCAGTTTAGACTTCATTCATTCGGACTCCGCAGTTTCTCAAGATATATCTAGCTTCGTTTCTAGATTACTTTATTCAGTATAATCTCAGTTTGCGTTGGAGAATAGTCTTAAGTAGTTCTGTGTGAGGTAAATATATATTGACTAGTATTGTCGAGTGTTTATTGCTAGTTCGAATTATATCTTCACTAGATTTTTGTGCAGAGGGTTTTGCCAGTTAGGCCAGTCATTCTAATTCTCTAAGTTACTGTGTTACAGTGGATAGCAGAATAAATTATAATTTCTAGCTAAAAAACTCATTCAGCTATAAATAAATTTAATTAAATTGCTAGTAACCAGTCAGAGAATATATTTAACTAACTAAGTAAATGCACTGATTCATCATTTGCGTATTGACGGAATATGTATGTATTTCTAATTCATGATGATTGATTTTTTTAAATAACTAGAGTTTATTTCACGGGAGTTTTAAACAATGAGACAAGTTCTAAGCTTATAGTTTCTGATTTAAGTTAAATAACCGAAGTGAATATTATATTTTACACGAGGGTAGGATAGGATGAGTGCATAATATTATGATTAAGTTTCTGGATGTTTCTTTTTCTTTTATAAAGTATATGGGTCAAGCCCAAAATCTTCCAGCGGTTTCAGTATATATGAGAATAACCTAGAAGAAACATTTTTGTACTTAAATACGTGGGTATCCACGTTACAACCTGTCTGGCATTGTGTTTACATCCAGAAAGAGACATAGTACCCATCTCACGAACTCTAAGACTAAATGCAGTAACTTGGCCTATCAAGCCAGATTCTATTTCTTCCCTAAATCTCATGTACATTTAGTCCCTGTGGCGAGAAAAATTACAAACAGTAACATTTCCGACGTTTGACCAATTGTGGTGTGACCAATAATTTTATATTGAGAGAAGTTACCAAACTGTCATTTCCTAAGTACTGGAAACCTCGAGATTCTGACATTGTGAGCCCATTAAAATTTCTTACCTGAACTGATTCAAGTGACATAAACAGTTGTAGTGGATTTTGATGGTATTGTATGGTTGATGTTACCTAGTGTGATGTATGAGGTCAGCTGTGAAGGCTCCTGAGATAAATGTAGATGTGAATTACAGAAGGCCCTTCTTACTACCACTTACGACCTCACACATATCTTTTTTTCTAATGAATGTAGCTACGTTAAAAGTCTAGGGTACTGATATGTAATGTGTTGTGGTAGATTACACACACACACACACACACAGATATTTAAGAAGTCTAATAATATTAATACAATTTTATAACACACTGAACTAACTCAGGCTGTTTTAGTTTTAAAAGTTAAATCTTTTGATAAATTTATTTGTTCTGAACCAATTGTTTAGTTGGCCAGAACACAAGAAATATTATGGAGTTATAAATGGAATGCATAATCATATGACATAATAAAATGGAAAATGTGTACCTAATTATTTCAAATGACTGGTTAATAGTAATTATATTAAGATAGTCCCAGGAGAACTTATTACTAGATATGCTGTTGGGGTGGTGTCATCACACCCACTCTGTGACTACCAAAACATTGTCCATTTACTGATGGGAGGAATCAAGTTTTATTTCCCAAAAATGGTATGTTCTAGTTGATGGTAATATAGTTGGTGAGTTAGTTAGTAATTTAGTTGGTGAATGTCCAGCAGGCCAGACGCTCACGTATCTTGACTGCGTAGTTCTGGTGCTGGAATCTGGTGGCCCCACCTCTCCGTGCTGGGGGCAATATACGGCTGCTCTGACACAATGGTAGACTGCACTGGTCCACACTTGTATATATTACTACAGCATTTGACACCGCTTTGGTGCCAAACAGAAACTCACAATTCTGAAACAAAAGTATTGGGTCATGTGTCAGAATTCTACCTCCTGAGCCACTTCTGCACACAACACTACACACAACAACACCACACAGACTGGGTCAGATCTCTCTGACCACACAGCACATTTTACCTAGTTGGTTTCACATAGTACTAGTTCCCCAAGACTACATTGCATCTGAGATATGTTCAATAGCTTCCTGCTATTGAATAAGATAGGTGATATGTTCCACTGATCTCAACACCAGATCTTTTCTCATAGTTTTATTTAGGCGTCCCTATATATTTTCTTTGTATTTATGTCTCTAGACCCTGAACTAGGGCTGGGGATCTAGAGCAAACACTCACTTGTCGTAATCATTTTTATGATATGGCAGTATCAATCACTCGAATTATTAAAATATGCAAAATAAATATTGTTCATTCTTACCAGAATTCAGAATTGAGAACACAGTTAAATTTGCTAGCAAAACTCAGCTGAGCTGCTGGCTGTATGATGGCGTCCCACTATATATTTGTATTCTTCTGGAATCAACACCACTATTAATTTAAACTGCGTCTCTGAACAGACTTATGTCAAATGGCAAAATTTCACCTCTCTGTCCCGCTACTATAAAATGCGTTGGCCAATCGCCGACTTCCCCCCTAACTTTCAAATTCACAACCAAAAAGTCACTTCAGTCAAATCTCAGTCAAGTATGTATTACGGTCTGTTAGTCCGTCTGTCTCTACTTGTTTTTTCATAAAAAACACGCTTGGTTCTACATGCATTTCCTACACGAATCTGCCTCCTAAGTTATTTTTAGCTACAATTCTCCACCACTTCCCCTCTCTTTAATTACAGCTCGATTTTTACGTTTGCATGCTCAAGGCCAAGATTTTCGAAACTTTTAGTGACATGGGTTAACAGTGCAGTCGCTCGTCTGATATGAACAATACAGTCTTTTGTCAATATCTTCCTTATTATCTATCCGTCTGTATAATTGAAAGCATATTATTTTTCTGCTCAAGATGGGCTATCAAACTAGCTAGGTTTTATTTTCATAACTCTATTATTAAGAAAAAATATATTTTTTTCCAATTTTAGTTTTTGAAATTTGTTCGAGAACCTTCTCTCATGTGTTTTGCCGCGGCATTCAAATATTGACCAAGTATCGAAAAACGTCCAAGAAATGACTGTCTCGAATAAGAGCTAAGGTCCTTTTCTTGTCCATTTCCTTACTTGTGTCAACTAGGGACGTGAATGTTTTTCCTTTCACCCCCAATTGCGTCTTTTAGCCTTGCGATCTTCAAACACGTGTTCAGTCATATTTTTCCTTTTGGTGTCCTCCGTTCTCTCCCGTCTACAAAGGGTAAACGTTCCGTCTGCACGTCTAACTAGATAATTTGAATGATGGCAGGAAAAGGCTGGCATGGGCGAGCATGTCTCCTAGTATCTGACGCATTATTTTTATCCCTACATTTTATCGTTAATTTTGGAGATATTTTAACGTTGTATCATGGTAAAATTATCACAACAGTAATCCTAAAATATAGTTGTAAAGTGAACGCTCCCCGGAACATTGGATGAAACCTGTATCTGCAGAGCTGGGGTTCTCTTTATCAAAAAGAACACGGATTCATGGTGTGTGTGTGTCCTAAAGTTTGCGCCTGAAGGTTTAAGACATCAAGTTTGTAGAATGAAAGAAAGAATGTCAGTGGTCACTGGTGAATGAACAGAGAGAAAGCAGGACTGATTGATTCCCTTATGGTATAATTTATGCACCCACTTTGTGTTTTTCTTTATGCAAGTTTGTTGCTAATGATGTTTTCCTCTTAGAATAGATTAATATATCAACTCTGTAGAGGAAAATCCTAGACCATAGCGTATAAATCTGTGACTCTTTGGGGGCTATAACTTTTCTGCTAACGGGATCGTGTGCTCAACAGAGGGGGAAAGGATTACACCTATGGGTCTATTCTTGTAGTAATTCATTAACTTATGTGTATGTGTATTTATATGTGATTGATATTCAAATTTATGGTTGTGGTGAATTTTCTTACGATAAATAAAATTTACATAAACTTATTCAAGTGTGTCGGTCAGCTCGTCCCAAAATATCTATATTCCATTGTTATAGTTTTCACGTCTGTGCGTCTAACTGTCGTCACTTACGTGTGTGTGTATTTGAGTGGTATATATATATTCTAGTATACTGTCTGGCTAATCTAGATCTGTTGTAGAGATAGGCTGACCGAGAGAAGCTTCTCGAGTGTCAGGGACAGACTCTATTATTTTCCACCATCTCACTCGTGAAAAATCTATTTCTTATATTATCTCCCACTGAGCTATCACCTGTTCTATTTCTATTCAGAAGGGACCAATCTATGTCTTAATTCCCCTATCACTAATCTACGACAATGTACTATTTTGGTACAGTATCATTTCCCCACAAATGTTTTTTTCACCAAACCCTGGGGGGTTGGGGGGGGGAGGGTTGACCTCCCCCCGTATCTACGGCCTTGTCTTCTGTGTATATCTCGCTGAATATAGGAGGGGAAAAATAAAGGTAAAGATAGTCCCACTGCCGATACTGCCGTTGGGGAGTGAAGCGTTAGAGACTTTACTATACTAGGTCCAGCTTTTTGAGGTGGGGTGACCAGTTGCCTTCACCATCCCTAAATCAAGAGCAGTGTCAGGTACCCATTTACATCAGTGTAGATTGGAGGGTGAGGATACTAGGTTTCGATCCCGAAACCCGGAAACTTTACCGCGAGAGGCAAGCGCTCTAACCCCATAGCCAATAGGCAATATGATGCTGGATTATAGGAGAGGGAAGCCAAGCTTGCTTGATTGTTAGTGATCTCTGGTAACACACGTTCCTAGTTATACAGATAGTCAAATACGTAAGTTCAAATAGGTAACATCTTACCTCAAGTTAATTATTTAGGGAATTACATACTCTCGCATCTCACTTGCATCAGCAGAAAACTAGCCTCCGTTAACAATTAAGCCGAAACTAACTGGAAACATGTAGGCCTGTAACTGTGATGGACTTCTTAACTCATGGTTCGTTCATCACACATCAGTACAAGCTGGCATCTAGTTATTGGTAGTTCCTTAAATTTGCGAAACAGGCTCACAAGTGTGCAGCACGACGGATGTCACAATAGTCCTCTAACGAATCTCAGCTCACCCATGTTCGCTACGGACGACCTCACTCTCAGCAAATGATCTCTAACACTTGGAATCACCCTGAGACATAAACAACTCTTTGTATCACTGTCGTGCCAGTGTAACAGGAGGTCAGCGGAAGCTTTCTGGCGCTCAGTATGACAAACATTGATGAAACCTGTTGGTAGCATTACAAGACAGTCTTTTTCCTGAAATCACCGGGGTAAGAGAGATTGGGAGAACAGAAACATATGAGAAAAAAATTGCAGACAGACATTGAAAGTTATAAAGAAGACAAAGAAAGACCTTCAACGAATGGCACAGAACAGAAAGGTTTGTTTTGAAATTGCTGACATCGTATGCTCCATGGGGAGTGAAAGGATAATAATGATTGACCAACGACAAAACTCCCTAAAGGACTAAATGGATTCGACCAACGACAAAACTCCCTGAAGGACTAAATGGATTTGATCAACGACAAAACTCCCTGAAGGACTAAATGGATTTGACCAACGAGAAAACTCCCTGAAGGACTAAATGGATTTGACCAACGACAAAACTCCCTGAAGGACTAAATGGATTTGACCAACGACAAAACTCCCTGAAGGATAAAATGAATTTGATCAACGACAAAACTCCATGAAGGACTAAATGGATTTGACCAACGAGAAAACTCCCTGAAGGACTAAATGGATTTGACCAACGACAAAACTCCCTGAAGGACTAAATGGATTTGACCAACAACAAAACTCCCTGAAGGACTAAATGAATTTGATCAACGACAAAACTCCATGCAGGACTAAATGGATTTGACCAACGACAAAACTCCATGAAGGACTAAATGGATTTGACCAACGACAAAACTCCCTGAAGGACTAAATGGATTTCACCAACGACAAAACTCCATGAAGGACTAAATGGATTTGACCAACGACAAAACTCCCTGAAGGACTAGATAGATTTGACCAACGACAAAACTCCCTGAAGGACTAAATGGATTTGACCAACGACAAAACTCCCTGAAGGACTAAATGGATTTGACCAACGACAAAACTCCCTGAAGGACTAAATGGATTTGACCAACGACAAAACTCCCTGAAGGACTAAATGGATTTGACCAACGACAAAACTCTCTGAAGGACTAAATGGATTTGATCAACGACAAAACTCCCTGAAGGACTAAATGGATTTGACTAACGACAAAACTCCCTGAAGGACTAAATGGATTTGACCAACGCCAAAACTCCATGAGGGACTAAATGGATTTGACAAACGACAAAACTCCCTGAAGGACTAAATGGATTTGACCAACGACAAAACTCCCTGAAGGACTAAATGGATTTGACCAACGACAAAACTCCCTGAAGGACTAAATGGATTTGACTAACGACAAAACTCCCTGAAGGACTAAATGGATTTGACCAACGACAAAACTCCCTGAAGGACTAAATGGATTTGACCAACGACAAAACTCCCTGAAGGACTTAATGGATTTGACCAACGACAAAACTCCCTGAAGGACTAAATGGATTTGACCAATGACAAAACTCCCTGAAGGACTAAATGGGTTTGACCAACGACAAAACTCCCTGAAGGACTAGATGGATTTGACCAACGACAAAACTCCCTGAAGGACTAGATGGATTTGACCAACGACAAAACTCCCTGAAGGACTAAATGGATTTGACCAACGACAAAACTCCCTGAAGGACTAAATGGATTTGACCAACGACAAAACTCTCTGAAGGACTAAATGGATTTGACCAACGACAAAACTCCCTGAAGGACTAAATGGATTTGACCAACGACAAAACTCCCTGGAGGACTAAATGGATTTGACCAACGACAAAACTCCCTGAAGGACTAAATGGATTTGACTAACGACAAAACTCCCTGAAGGACTAAATGGATTTGACCAACGCCAAAACTCCATGAAGGACTAAATGGATTTGACCAACGACAAAACTCCCTGAAGGACTAAATGGATTTGACCAACGACAAAACTCCCTGAAGGACTAAATGAATTTGACCAATGACAAAACTCCCTGAAGGACTAAATGAATTTGATCAACGACAAAACTCCCTGAAGGACTAGATGGATTTGACCAACGACAAAACTCCCTGAAGGACTAGATGGATTTGACCAACGACAAAACTCCATGAAGGACTAAATGGATTTGACCAACGACAAAACTCCCTGAAGGACTAAATGGATTTGACCAATGACAAAACTCTCTGAAGGACTAAATGGATTTGACCAACGACAAAACTCCCTGAAGGACTAAATGGATTTGACCAACGACAAAACTCCCTGGAGGACTAAATGGATTTGACCAACGACAAAACTCCCTGAAAGATTAAATGGATTTGACCAACGACAAAACTCCCTGAAGGACTAAATGGATTTGACCAACGACAAAACTCCCTGAAGGACTAAATGGATTTGACCAAAGACAAAACTCCCTGAAGGACTAAATGGATTTGACTAACCACAAAACTCCCTGAAGGACTAAATGGATTTGACCAACGACAAAACTCCCTGAAGGACTAAATGGATTTGACCAACGACAAAACTCCCTGAAGGACTAAATGGATTTGACTAACGACAAAACTCCCTGAAGGACTAAATGGATTTGACCAACGCCAAAACTCCATGAAGGACTAAATGGATTTGACCAACGACAAAAATCCCTGAAGGACTAAATGGATTTGACCAACGACAAAACTCCCTGAAGGACTAAATGGATTTGACCAACGACAAAACTCCCTGAAGGACTAAATGAATTTGATCAACGACAAAACTCCATGAAGGACTAAATGGATTTGACCAACGAGAAAACTCCCTGAAGGACTAAATGGATTTGACCAACGACAAAACTCCCTGAAGGACTAAATGGATTTGACTAACCACAAAACTCCCTGAAGGACTAAATGAATTTGATCAATGACAAAACTCCATGAAGGACTAAATGGATTTGACCAACGACAAAACTCCCTGAAGGACTAAATGGATTTGACCAAAGACAAAACTCCCTGAAGGACTAAATGGATTTGACTAACCACAAAACTCCCTGAAGGACTAAATGGATTTGACCAACGACAAAACTCCCTGAAGGACTAAATGGATTTGACCAACGACAAAACTCCCTGAAGGACTAAATGGATTTGACCAATGACAAAACTCCCTGAAGGACTAAATGGGTTTGACCAACGACAAAACTCCCTGAAGGACTAAATGGATTTGACCAACGACAAAACTCCCTGAAGGACTAAATGGATTTGACCAACGACAAAACTCCCTGAAGGACTAAATGGATTTGACCAACGACAAAACTCCCCGAAGGACTAAATGGATTTGACCAACGACAAAACTCCCTGAAGGACTAAATGGATTTGACCAACGACAAAACTCCCTGAAGGACTAAATGGATTTGACCAACGACAAAACTCTCTGAAGGACTAAATGGATTTGACCAACGACAAAACTCCCTGGAGGACTAAATGGATTTGACCAACGACAAAACTCCCTGAAGGACTAAATGGATTTGACCAACGACAAAACTCCCTGAAGGACTAAATGGATTTGACCAACGACAAAACTCCCTGAAGGACTAAATGGATTTGACCAACGACAAAACTCCCTGGAGGACTAAATGGATTTGACCAACGACAAAACTCCCTGAAGGACTAAATGGATTTGACTAACGACAAAACTCCCTGAAGGACTAAATGGATTTGACCAACGACAAAACTCCCTGAAGGACTAAATGGATTTGACTAACGACAAAACTCCCTGAAGGACTAAATGGATTTGACCAACGACAAAACTCCCTGAAGGACTAAATGGATTTAACCAACGACAAAACTCACTGAAGGACTAAATGGATTTAACCAACGACAAAACTCCCTGAAGGACTAAATGGATTTGACCAACGACAAAACTCCCTGAAGGACTAAATGGATTTGACCAACGACAATACTCACTGAAGGACTAAATGGATTTGACCAACGACAAAACTCCCTGAAGGACTAAATGGATTTGACCAACGACAAAACTCCCTGAAGGACTAAATGTGTCTACAACAACTATCTTGTTGCTGTTCATTAAACTTGAAGAAATCAAGTAACACAGAAAACCAGAAAAGCAAATAATTATACCGGTAGGAGAAAAGAATTGCCTTAATCTGCACAATAGAAAGGGACTCTTGTTGTTGGCAAGTATACCTCCTCTTGCCAGCACATGGTTTGCTTTTCTCTCTCAACAGCTGTAAATGGGTACCTGATTTTGTACTTGAGTTAGGGAAGTAAAAGGCAGCGAGGAAGGGAAATGGTCACCCCACCTCTCGATGCTGGACCTAGTATAGTGAAGTCTCTAACACGTCACTCTCCACGGCAGTATCTGCTATAAGACTACTTTTTAATAAATGAGCAAACGAATCACGAATTTTGAAGCGCACGGAAACTAATCCAGAAATGAGAATAGCTGGACAACAATTCCCTCCATATTTCACACATTTGTTTATTTATTCAAAGGGTCTCGCCGAACCACTTGCGAGGTCTCGTGGAACCGTGGTAGAGAATCACTGCTCTACCATTTAAACATCAGATCAAATAATTATCTCCCTTCCACACTCCTAGTGTGCCGATGATCGAGAAAATATGGACCTGTAGCACGTTTCACTAGCTTTGCCCTCAAACAAATGTAATTATCTGATTAACCGTCCAACGTATTAATGCCATTTTTTGCATACGATGTTAAATTGGGTTAGACCCAACAAATATATACTTTATATCTGTGCATCTTGTCTAGTTCCCATAAACGGATGAAACCCTTTGATCTTTGTCGGCATACTAATTATTGTGTATCGAGAAAAGAAATTTTACCACTTCATGCACAGATTCTGTGAATTGATTAGGCATAGGCGTGTCTACTATTACAATAATGTGGCCATCACGTTTGCATATGAATACCTGTTGAAGATGATTTCTTAAATGATATGCATGCGAGATACTCGTGACATTGTTTGTCATTGACATTTAATGCGCTACCAAACTGGACCTTCCTTGATCTAATTATATCAACAGGTATCACCTCTTTGCGGTTCATAAATATCATAATGGAACGTTGCTCCTCTACTGTGCTTGTAAATAACGGTAAGGTCATCTTTAAAGAAATTAAACTTCATCCGAATCATAATCAGATGTCTCTGAGAAATTGATAATCAATCTCGGCTGAATGAAGGACAAACCATCATTCTTCCAATATTCCTCTTCCTCTTGTAACACATGGTTCTCACATTTCTTCCAATAATCCCTGGCTATATTGGACATGGCGGCTTTTATAAGTATTTCAACATCTTTTAATTTGAACGTTCTATTTTCTGTTTCTACCTGTTCCTTAATTTTAGCCCATACTAGTTCTATTGGGTTTAAGTGAGAATGGTAAGGAGGCAATTTTAAACATCTGTGACCATGTTCATGGATTGCCTTGTCTATGTGAAATATCTTTGTATGCTGTGTCTTTTTTTTTTACAATTCCAAGTAATTCAGGCTTCAGGGACATTTCGTTGAATGGAATGTTGTTTTTGGTCGGCCAAATCTTTATTACATCTTTAGTACTTGATGAATTAGGAACTTTATCTTCTGGTGCCACAACGTTGTGATATGAAGCATTGTCCATTATCAAACACGACGGTCTATCCAAGGAAGGAAGTACATGATTCACAATCCAATCTTGAAATATCTTGCCATTCATCTCTGTATGATAATCCCTATTATCTGTAGATTTTGAAACAAATGTGAGTTCAGTATTATTTAGAAACCCATGATGGCTGCTTTCTGCATGTGCAATTATTAGGCGCTGTCCTTTGCTGCTTGGTACTAGTCTCTTAGTTGTCCCATCAGATGATTGCCATTCTCGTTCATTACTTTGGTGCGCATTGATCCAAGTTTCATCTAAAATACACAAAATCATAACAATCTCTTCTCATTTCTCTGACCTCGAGTAAATATTTGCTTGTCATTGCAACTATATGAGGCTTCTCACAAATAAGGTTTCTACCACCAACATATTTTCTAAAAGTGAATCCCAAACTCCTAATAGTCCTCCATAGCGTAGATTTGGAAATTTCAATGTCATTATTCTTTCTTAACCAAATTTTCAATTTCCTTAAAGTCACTGCCTCATTATTGTGAAACATATTGCAAATTTCTCTGCGGATCAATTCTCTGTCAAAATTATTCACCACTCTTGGCCTATTTTTCGTGTGTAAAACACTGGAATTACAAATTTCAGATGTCGCTATCCAGCGGTGCAATGATCGTTTGCTTATCCCCAAGGCATGAATAGTCCTCTTTTGTGGGTTTGAAATGGAATGATATAGTTTTCCTCGAGTAGCTTCATTGCAGAAATACTTAAAAATCCTATTTGTGATTTGCTGTAATGTCATAAAATGTACTCGCAGACTCATTTTTCCTTCTTAACCACACAATAATTTTTGTAGACACACCTCTGATTGACAATGTGTGCGTTGTACCGGATATAAACTGTTTTATGTTCAAGAAGTGCAATTTCACGCAAAAATCATGCCAATTTCTTGATAAACCAAAAATGTGCAAATGAGGTCGTATAATTTACTGTAGACATTTCAATATGTGTGTGTGTGATGTGTGCTGGCAAGTAGGATTTTATATTATATCGCAAAGAAACAAAAATTGAAACCAATGGCCGCATTTTAATGAAAAATTTAATTCATAGGGTCTATACCATTTCAAATTTACACACAAAATTTCACTTATATGCGTTATATATTCGCTGAGATATAACATTTTGAAGTTGGGCAAAGCTAGTGAAACGTGCTATAACACCATATTCCCAATATGCCTCAATGTGCGTGAAAAGTTTCTTTACCTTTTTACCTTACACTTATTTCCCCCCGTGTCTCTAGCAATACAATAACAGTGAAAATTAAAGGAAGATGTGTTTATTGTTGAATGCCTAAATGTGTTATTGTTTATAATCTTATCTTTGTGAGGGTCATTGACAATCGCCCTTCTAAGGAAAGGTTCAATTTTTTTTTGTCGACCTCGTCAGCGACACTGTCGTTGCTCATGTTATGGGCTAAGGATATGAATAATCTCCCCTTCACACCAAATGCCAGGCCTGGGTGGGAAATTCATGAACCCACGAGCACTTGACCCGAGTAGACATGTCACCCGTGAGAGGTTCCCTTGCCCAGAAATCGTATGCAGAAACAGAATGCAGAGTGATTAAACTTGACGTGTGATTTAACCCTAGTATCTGCATACAAAAATGAGCACGAAGTTTGGGTGCGCTACTTAAATTGTCGCCCCGTGTAGATCACGGGGGTCGCTGTAGAAATAAATACAAAATAGGACTAACGCACCTGCTTCATACATGTCGTACAAGCTGCTATAGCACGTTTCACTAGCTTTGCCCAACTTCAAAATGCTATATCTCAGCGAATATATATAACGCATATAAGTGAAATTTTTTGTGTGAATTTCAAATGGTATAGACCCTATGAATTAAATTTTTCATTAAAATGCAGCCATTGGTTTCAATTTTTGTTTCTTTGCGATATAATATAAAATCCTACTTGCCAGCACACATCACACACACACATATTGAAATGTCTACAGTAAATTATACGACCTCATTTGCACATTTTTGGTTTATCAAGCAATTGGCATGATTTTTGCGTGAAATTGCGTGAAATTGCACTTCTTGAACATAAAACAGTTTATTTCCGGTTTTACGCACACATTGTCAATCAGTGGCGTGTCTACAAAAAGTATTGTGTGGCTAAGTAGGAAAAATGAGTCTGCGAGTACATGTTATGACATTACAGCAAATCACAAATAGGATTTTAAAGTATTTCTGCAATGAAGCTACTCGAGGAAAACTATATCATTCTATTTCAAACCCACAAAAGAGGACTATTCATGCCTTGGGGATAAGCAAACGATCATTGCACCGCTGGATAGCGACATCTGAAATTTGTAATTCCAGTGTTTTACACACGAAAAATAGGCCAAGAGTGGTGGATAATTTTGACAGAGAATTGATCCGCAGAGAAATTTGCAATATGTTTCTCAATAATGAGGCAGTGACTTTAAGGAAATTGAAAATTTGGTTAAGAAAGAATAATGACATTGATATTTCCAAATCTACGCCATGGAGGACTATTAGGAGTTTGGGATTCAATTTTAGAAAATATGTTGGTGGTAGAAACCTTATTTGTGAGAAGCCTCATATAGTTGCAATGAGAAGCAAATATTTACGCGAGGTCAGAGAAATGAGAGGAGATTGTTATGATTTTGTGTATTTAGATGAAACTTGAATCAATGCGCACCACAGTAATGAACGAGAATGGCAATCATCTGATGGGACAACTAAGAGACTAGTACCAAGCAGCAAAGGACAGCGACTAATAATTGCACATGCAGGAAGCAGCCATCATGGGCTTCTATATAATGCTGAACTCACATGTGTTTCAAAATCCACAGATAATAGGGATTATCATACAGAGATGACTGGCAAGATATGTCAAGATTGGATTGTGAATCATGTACTTCCTTCCTTGGATAGACCGTCGTGTTTGATAATGGACAATGCTTCATATCACAGCGTTGTTGTACCAGAAGATAAAGTTCCTAATTCATCAAGTACTAAAGATGTAATAAAGATTTGGCTGACCAAAAACGACATTCCATTCAACGAAATGTCCCTGAAGCCTGAATTAATTGGAATTGTAAAAAAGACACAGCATACAAAGATATTTCTCACAGACAAGACAATCCATGAACATGGTCACAGATGTTTAAGATTGCCTCCTAACCATTCTCACTTAAACCCAATAGAATTAGTCTGGGCTAAAATTAAGAAACAGGTAGCAACAGAAAATAGAACGTTCAAATTAAAAGATGTTGAAATACTTACAAAAGCCGCCATCTCCAATATAGCCAGGGATTATTGGAAGAAATGTGAGAACCATGTGTTACAAGAGGAAGGAGAATATTGGAAGAATGATGGTTTGTCCTTCATTCAGCCGAGATTGATTATCAATTTCTCAGAGACATCTGATTATGATTCGGATGAAGTTTAATTTCTTTAAAGATGACCTTACCGTTATTTACAAACACATTAGAGGAGCAACGTTCCATTATGATATTTATGAACCGCAAAGAGGTGATACCTATTGAAATAATTAGATCAATGAAGATCCAGTTTGATAGCGCACTAAAGGTCAGTGACAAACAATGTCACGAGTATCTCCCATGCAGATCATTTAAGAAATCATCTTCAACAGGTATTCATATGCAAACGTGATGGCCACATTATTTTAGTAGTAGACACGCCTATGCCTATTCAATTCACAGAATATGTGACTGAAGTGGTAAAATTTCTTTTCTCGATACACAATAATTAGTATGCCGACAAAGATCAAAGGATTTCATCCGTTTATGGGAACTAGACAAGATGCACAGATATAAAGTATATATTTGTTGGGTCTAACCCAATATAACATCGTATGCAAAAAATGGCATTAATACTTCTTCTTCTTTGATCCATAACCGCCAACCGTCAAAGCAGTCAGCGGCCATCACGCCTGGTGGCGTCTTGTATGGCAGCAACAAATTGATTCCACTTTGTTCGGTCGGCGACCATCCTTCGTACAGTGCCCCAACTGTGGTTCATTCTTTGCATCTCAACTTCCACAGTTCTCCGCCAAGTTGTTTTTGGTCGGCCTCTCTTTCGCTTTCCCTCGGGGGTCCATAGCATAGCTGTTCTTGTGATGGTATCAGGGTCCCTTCTGAGGACATGGCCAACCCAACTCCAGCGTCTGCCAGCTATGATGGTGTGCATGTCCTCCTGGTTACTCCGAATAAGTAGTTCTTGATTGCTGATGGTGTTTGGCCAAAAGATTCGGAGAATTTTCCTTAGGCAGATTGTGTGGAAGGAGGACAGTTTCGACATTTCCTTTTCTGTTACTCTCCAACATTCCGCACCATAGAGAAGCACAGAAAGTACACAGCTCTCATACAGTCTTAATTTAGTGTTTGTGCTGTACTGGGAAGACTTCCAAATGTTGTTGAGAACAGCAAAGGCTGTTCTCGCTTTATTCATTCTGTTGTTAATGTCCTTGCTTGTTCCGCCGTCAGGTGTTACTATGCTTCCTAGGTAAGTAAATGTGTCTGTCTGTTCTAACTTCTTGGCATTAATACGTTCGACGGTTAATCAGATAATTACATTTGAAGTTGGGCAAAGCTAGTGAAACGTGCTATAATATGAGGTTGTGCGTGGGGCTGGCAACCACTACATGTGAAAGAAAATTCCACGGAGACCAGCACTACAAGATCACGTGGGTGCTTGGTGCAGGCTTCCTGCAAGATGCCCAGCTGTAATGGTGGGGCCAAGCTACGTAGGATAGCAATGGAAAGTGATGATGATGATGATGACGTACCTTGTTGATTCTTTTGATTCTTTGATATGTTGTCAGTTTAGTTCAGTCAGTAAATGTTGCTACCTGTATGGAAGATAACAATCATGTGATTAATAAGCATGAATAACATTTGTATCAATGGACAATATTGTCATGATATGCAGGAAAATATCATTTATAATGTCAGTGTTCTCCCAGAGAAAACGTTTAAATGTGTGACATCTTCTTCTTCTTCATCATCACTTCCATTTGTGTTCCTTAAGGAACTATGCATGTGTATATATATATATATATATATATATATATATATATATATATAATATATATATATATATAGATTATATAATATATATATATATATATATATATATACTATTTATATATATTATATATATATATATGTAACCGCGTATACCGTGAGTTTTCAGATATTCTAGACTATATTAACATAAAATAAATTTTTATAGAAACAGAAAGATAAAAGAAAAAATCTTACGCAGATGTTCAATTAGGCCAGGTTTTAGCTTGGAAACGCCCACGCATTATTTTAGGCCAAGCTTCGGCTTGCAGAGTTTGCGTTAGTCACGTGATTTCTAACCAATGGCTAGGCTCAGTTTTCCCTTTTCCCAGAAATGAACGGAGACGAAGCCATGTTTTTTAGGAGTATTGAACTGAGAGCGTGAAAGCAAGGACATGCCTTGCTTTCTAATCAGTGTAGATTTCAGTTGGAAAAAAAAAGGGGGGGGGGGGGGGTGGCGGGGGGGGGTTTTGAGGAAAAAAAAACCCCCCCCACATCACCTTCAGACACAGTTGTGTATATTCAATTAATTGTGGAAGTGTTTATGGATTCCAAAACTTTGTAAGTAGGAAAAACATAACATGCTTAAAAAGAAGGTGGTGACGGTCATAACCCAAGTAGGGCTAAGTTCCAAGATGTGCAAAACAATGAAAACAAACTAGGCATATAAATTGGACAGATATGCTTACAAAGAAGATCCTGATTGTTGGGAAAAAGGAATGTTGCATCCTAAGAGAATAATATATTGAACCTTCATGCTGGTTTATAAATGTCGACATGCTAATATGAAAAATTTGATGTTGGTTACCATTTGTACTAACTCAGTTCTTGTTGAAAGTTAAATAAAACAGTTGTTTCATTGAACACAAATGCTGTTTGACGAATCATATGTTTTGCAAGTGGCCATCATACAAATTTTACTAAAGTATCATACCAAAGCTAATCGCTGCAGGTGGCAACACACAAACAATAACCAGTCTGCTCTAAAAAAAAACATCTTAGAGGATTATCCCCGAACCTGCGTAAATTCCTGTAAGTCTGTAGAGAGAAAAATCATCACACTCTAGCAGGCTAGATAGTAATCAAAATCTAATACTCCGAGTTAAACGCAACCCCCACTACCCTACCCGGACCCAACACATCTCCTCACACTTGGTCTGCCGCTATAACCACAGTACCCTCATTAATAAAAGTATTGGAGCAGCCGAAACCACAGCGGCAACGGGCTTCCCGGTATTTGATCAGTCCTACATATAACAGATCCCGGGAGGCCCCCATATGAGCAGGAAAACACGAGTTACAACTTCGTTGCGTAAAATCCCCTTTAAAAGAGCATTAGAAAACTTGAAAATTATCGGGACAACAAGAGTATAGGCAGGCCCAGCCCATACAGGCTATCGTATTTACCCATGAAAATTGTACCTTGGACATTACGCCATAACACATAAAATCGTATTTCCGCGACCCTCCCGCCCAATTTCAAACAAGAGAAAATGGAATATTGTCTGCCAGGAAGTTAAACTCAAAATTTATTTATTTTACCAAAATTGTTTTTCAAAACTGCCAATTTTTATAATATACCTATATGGTCTCGCATACCCCCAAGACTATTATGCTATAGAAATATCGTATGAAACCAAATGCTGGGTCTCTATTGGAAAAGGAATATAATGTTTTATTACAAAACTTTCTACAATCGGGGAGGGGTTTTTTTTGCTTAACCTCTAAAAAACCCGTAAACAACATAGGGGACGGAAAGGGCGAAAAACCCTTCAACCTTGGAAGGAACTTATAAAATAAAATCCTACACCACGGATGAAAGATAATGGACAGTTGTTTTCCATCTAAAAATCCACATCGTAATTTCGGTAACAATTTTACGGCGGGATTAGGGCGACAAGGTTTTACAGTGTTTAACACTTCCAACCAACATATTTTCAACGTCAAAGTCGTCACTCAGGTTTTCGGTATGATTGACGACCCTCTCTGGTGTACCTGGATATACGAAAAACAACATATAGTGCGATGGCTGCTAATTAAGCTTTTAGAATATATTACGCTGTTCCCCCGCCTTCTAAAAACCCTTTTACAACAACTGTTCAACCAATGCCCATGAGACCAACTACTCTTCCATATTAATAGCACAGAGAAATACATTGGGAAAGCAGACCTCGTATTACTTTCATCCATCAGGTATAATGGACAGCAAGTCAAGGCCCATCACGACAGGCAGCTAACTATACACTGGAACACATTGAATAACGAGCTCAAAGTAATGTTCAATCCTACGACAATGGCTCATAATGATGTTTAAAAACTAGATAATTATTCCCCATTTTGGGAGTACACGTAAACAATGACACATTCTAGGAATTTTGACAACATGCATTTGCCTCCTGATCAACAGGGACGGAATAAAATGAGCAACAATAGAGGTCACCATAAATGTGCAGAAATGGAACAAGCTCTAAGATCTTACCATACAAGGTTGTAATTAGCACATATTTCTTTCTCATGAGGTGTCCTCTGCGAATCCCCCTTTCACTCCCGATCTTGGCCATCAATAACACAAGTACCAACATACAAATAAAAACACCTAGTTATACTTTGTGGGCTTAACTCACGATGCGGTTGAGAGTTGACTCCCAACACAATTTCTGTAGTTCTCTCAAGTCAGTCAACACGTTTCTATTCCACACTATTAACCTTACTCCCGCAAGTGTATAAAATAGTCAGCTGATCTCCTATCACACACCCAGTTCAGGCAGTTCCATTCTGACGTACACAGCAAGGACAAGAGGTAACATTTTATAACATTTGTACTATACCATTCAAAGATATCCCAAGATCCAATAGCCATCTGTTGGCCAGAATACAATCAGATCTGAACAGTAAACTATTACACCAAGCAGATTGTGGGATACCCATTATACCTGCATAAAGTCATTTATGGAGACTTTTTTTTTTTGCAACAAGTTTTTGAGAATCCGGTTCCAGTTGTTGGTTTTAAACCCGGCATTCAGCTTTGTCAGATCCCCACAACCTTGTTTTTCCCAGAATGTTTTTTTGACCCCTTAACAAATGTAGAATTATGACTTGAACATATTGGGGAATAAACAAACCAAAATTGATACAGCACAAGTTCATGGGGGTAAACAAGTAAATTTGCTAGATTAGCACCTTTATTGGTATCAGACCTTACCCTAAATGTTTACATGATGACGTAACAATTTGTATTTTGTGATATAGCACATTACTCAGATAGTGGCATCGAGTCAATAATTCAGCATCACACCATTTTAAACAGGGTTCACATTCCACAGTTGTGAATCGTCTTGTTCCTCAGCTTCGTGATGCCTCACGAATTCGCCTCATGTGGTCACATTTGTAGAAATGCCCATTAAACCTTGCCAGTTCCATGTCACTCTCCACGCTTGGGACACATTCCCAGGCTACATTGTAGAATCACTCACTGTATTTCCCTCTCGCGCCCCTAATTCAAACCCATGGATTGTCATGTTCACCTCCATTTCTTACAGTAGTTACAATTCCATTGTATCGTAAACTCCATATCTTTCAGTTGCCCATACAACATCTCAATACGATTCTATCATCAAACACATCTCCAGTACTGTACCCACTGTCATCCCTGTCAAACATGCACCATCTCCAGTGCTGTACTTCGCTGGTCAATAACCAACCCTCCAAACAAATTTTCACCCTCCCCAGTCCTCGCCTCTCATTATGGCTACATATGCTAGCGCTGTGGAGAAGCCTTAACCGTCAAAAGAGATGGAAAGGTTTGATCCAATACAGTATTAGGCTAGTGTCTGGGCCATCACAGCCGGAAACCTAAAAGAGAGATTATAACTTCCTTCCAGGCCAATGCATGCCAAACATTCGCCGTCTCAATGGTTCAATGTACATTGACCCATCCCATGTACTGGTCAACGGCATAGTGTAGAACACTAAACAACTTCTTTAACAATGTACTAACTTTCGCCCCCCACCTCATGTACATAAAAAATTGACCACACCTTTTTTGACAGTTATCCAAATGACTTGCTTCCTAGGACTTAAGATACGTCTTTATCTAGTTAATTCACAACC
This sequence comes from Oreohelix idahoensis, assembly GCA_024509875.1. NCBI lineage: Eukaryota > Metazoa > Mollusca > Gastropoda > Stylommatophora > Oreohelicidae > Oreohelix > Oreohelix idahoensis. The sequence goes on from JAMPIV010016712.1 coordinate 105,216, forward strand.
CACTGAGACAACTTTTTCCAAGCGCTTAGAATACGTTGATCGCATTTCATGGCCAGCCTCAACAAAAAGATTTTTCATTAGATAGCATAGTGTTGTGTAAATTAAAAATAATCATAAATAATTTGATAACACAGCGGTGTTTACGATGTTTTACAGAACACTTTTCTTATTAGTTAGCAGACATTTTCTTCCAATATTTAGAACTGTTACACAACTTACCTATAACACATGCCCGCCCCCCCTTCCCACGCTAGGTTCGAAAGGTTGTCTAACATTGATCCTACAACCCATGATTTTGTAACTGATAATATTGCCACCCCGCCTTCATTCAACCAGACTTCTTGTCCTACTTGACCAAGATCATGAAGTCCTGAAAAACAAGTTTCGCATCTTAGTGAACCCCCATTTTTCATGCAGACACAGTAAAACCAGTAGTTTTTTTTTCTTACACCCTAAAAAAATCCACCCGTAATCTCTAGTTCAGGTTTGATCTAAATTGATGCTAAACTCCTTTATAATCTATCACCTGGTTCGGGGGTCCATCTGTTCACTTACTATAAATGGTCTTAACAGCACATAATCATACCCAAACAAAGTATTGCATCTTTAGGCCTGCAAAAATAAACAATTTTTTCTCCACAGGATTACCCTCGTTCGGTAATTTTCACCACCCCAATGTACATTATCTTATAGTTCACCCCCCCCCAGAGGTATATTAAGTCACCTCTTCCCCCACCGATATTATTACCTAATTCTCACCGAAAGTGATTCCATGATCACCAACACTTGACTCTCTATCAATAGATTTTCTCCTCATCTCCACGTTGGGTTAACCACATTCAATTAGACTTACTATTTATCCATTCCACTATATTGTGACGACATTCTAGGACTTATGATCTTTTAAAATCCCAATCATTATTCCATTCCCGGGGTGAATCTTACAATCATGTTGTAATCTCAAGGAGAATCCTTTGATGTACCACTTTCCTCGCCACTTCATTGGACAATCCAGATACTGTACTAAACATCATTTCGTATTCTAACCTAAACTATTACTATGCAGTCCCATATGGTTGTGGTAATTACTATTGGGGTTAATGTTGATAGTAATTTCTAGTGTTTAGTGAATTGATTAAATTTATGACGTAACTCCCTGCATGTACTTGGTTTTACCAAACATAAATCGGAAAAACAACCCCCAACATCCTGAGACAAAAAAAATATAACAGACAAATGGAGAGAAGAAAAAAACAATTGGATTTTTTTATGTTATTATGTGTATATGACCACCCTTCACATCATGGTTTGGGATGAGGATATAGCCAATATTGCACGTCAATGAGGCATAGCAGCCGATCATAAAAGATAACATGTCTCACCAAAAGAGAGAAAATAATACTCCTCTATGACACTCATACCCCCACCGAAAAAAATGCTTGCAGGATCCCTGAATTATACTCCAAACAATATTTTGTTGTATCACACAGTACCCCTCTTGTCTTGCGCATGGGCCTGATTTTATGTAAATGAAGAATCCTTGAGGTGCATTAGTATATCGACTAACCACCAGATTGATCAAATTGCACCTATTTGTTGATGATGCCTTTAGCCCTATGTTAATAGAAATTGCATTTGCACATGCTGGACCTAAGCAAATGAAATACCCTTTACAGCATTTGTATATGCTGATTCTTCCACATTGAACACCCATTACTGGATGATAACTCACTTATTTACACATGGAGATGAAGAAGCAACCCTGGTTTGTCTCGAATGAAAATTGCCATTTTAATATTAAGGTGAATCACTTTATGTTGTCTCAACTGAGATCCCTATCATAATTCCAAATTTTTTCTGCACATAATCCACCTCATTATTCATTGGAGTCCCTAATGATTAGGTCCTTTCACGTGGTTCACGATAATGAAAGACTAGAGACCCTAATGGATTATTTCTCTATGATTACCATGGACCAATGGACCTACACAAATCCGGGAAGGGGCAGATGATTGTTACACATATGAGGGAAGAGCTATATAGTTGCCCCCCCCAGTCATTAAATGGGAAAAAAGGATTTAATCAGTCTAAGACAAAAGGAAAAACCCAAATTAGTATTTATTGAAAAAAAATAATCCCCATGGGAAACCACAGTTAATAAGGACACAAAATGGAGATTAAAATAATGTAAAAAAAAAATAATGGACTGAATAATTGCTACGACCCAGAGGTAAAGGGGATAGAGATAAATCCGCATTTTTGGGAAGATGACATCTCTTTGATTTTTGCTCATTGCACTTGTTATAAAATGATACATTGTTGTTATAACAAAATGACTATTCACTATCACGAATTACAGAATGTTGTAAGATGTTGAAATAAAATTGTACAATTTATCTCTACTCTCTTACATTCCCAGAATATACAGGAGAGAAAATATAAATGAATTGATGAATATTGACGTACTGAGATGTGCTTCACCCGCGAGGATACATGAAAAAAAAAATAATGTTATTCCATGGATAGACATGTCACAGATATATCATGGAAGATATTTATGACTAAGAAAAGAAACCTAGATTGGAAAATGCTGCAAAACTTTGTCAACGATACCATGAAATAGAAGCCGCCCCACACTTTAGTATATCTGGACTAGACGAGGATTTTTGGAATTAAAGGTACCATTAAAGTCACCCCATATGGCTGTTTGTCCAGAGGATGTTACACAGGCACCACATCCTTGACTAACCTTCGACCTGCGAAGGCAGAGTTGGTGTTGAATCTGTAAATATGTATTTTTACCTATTATGGCGATAAAATTAGAAAGTTTTGTCTGATGTTTACAAATGATTAGTCGATGTGTTGTGATAAAATATATTGTTAGATGTCATACATGAAAGTCAATACTGACTGAATTCCACCAGTATAACAAGAAGACTAGGATAAGGTCCAACACCTATAAAAAATTGGAGCACCAAATATATATGAAGAATATGGGATTAAAAAAAGAAAAAAAATAAAGGAAATACAAAATGGTATACAAGGATAAACAAGGATAACCAGATACATATTGTCAAAGTACCAGGTTATTTAAAAAATAAATGAAACAAGTACAAGTAATGAGATTTTTAATCATTTTAATTGGTACTTTGTAATTGCTTATCAGAATTAAATTGTTACATTGTGCTTTGAAAATGATTTTGTACAGATCTGTAAATTGTTTCCCATATGCAATAATAAATAAAAAAGAAAGCATGATGGATCACCACGGTTAAATTAACTGACTTATACAATGGATCGTCAATTTGCAAAGATGATGTGGATCTTTTGAACAAAAAAAAACAAACAGGGATACTTTCTAACATACAAATACATTGAGTTGCTTACTCCAATAAATAAGTTTAGGACACAACATATTAGCAACACCAGACGTTGAAATAACATAAAATTTTGGACACTACTCGGGGGACACAGAGATAGAATTAGGGTTTTCCCCACAATGTCCAATACAGTGTGTCAACTATATTGTTGAATAAACATGCATGTGGAATATGATAATGAAATAGGATATTCTTGTTCATGTTCCCATTGTTGCCACTCCCATTATTTTTGAGTGTTGACTTAAATGGAATATTTTTGTTGGTCAGGTTGCAAATTTAAAAAATGTGATGTAAAATGCTGGATAGTGACACAAATTTTTTTGGAGTTGATGTCCATCACTAAGTTTTTATAGAGAAGTTGATCTGAACATAGTTATAGGAACCTCTAGTTTAGGAATTAGTTTAAATTTTTTTCCGAATTATTTTGGAATTAGGAAAATTTTTTTGAAACTTTAAAATTTTTCTGAAACATTTTTTTGATCTTAAGAAATTTTTGGCATAAATATTTTTTTAAAGATTTGATCGTTACACAAATGTCTCCCTAACGGGATTATTTTGCAGGGCCCCGGGATCTGTATGTAACCGAGTATACCGTGGAGCTTTTAGATATAGACTATTATTATACATAAAATAAAATTTTTATAGAAACAGAAGACTAAATGGAAAATTTTTAACGCAGGATGTTTCATTTAGGCCAGTTTAGCATTGAAACGACAAAAGCATTATTTAGGACCAGCTTCGCTTGCAGAGTTGCCGTTAGTCACGTGATTTCTAACCATTGGCTAGGCTCAGTTTTCCCCTTTTCACCAGAAAATGAATACGGGAGACGAAGCCATGTTTTTAGGAGTATTGAACTGAGAAGCAGTGAAATAAGACAAGGACATGCCTTGTCTAATCTGTGTAGATTTCAGTGGAGGACATCTACAATTCCAGACACAGTTGTGTATATTACAATTAATTGTGGAAGTGTTTATGTGATTCAAAAACTTTGAAAGTAGGGAAAAACATACATACGTATAAAAGATAGAAGTGACGGTCATAAACCCAAGTAGGGCTATGTTCCAAGATGTGCAACAAATGAAAAAAACTGAGGCATATAATTGGACCAGTATGACTTACAAAGGGTAGATCCTGTTGTGGGGAAAAAGGGGAACTGTTGCATCCTAGATAAACTTTATGAACTTCATGCTGGTTTATAAATGTCGACTTGCTTAATATGACAAAATTTGATTGTGGTTACAATTTGACTAACTCAAGTTCTTGTTGAAAGTTAAATAAAAACAGTTGTTTCATTAACACAAATGTGTGTCGAATCATATGTTTTGCAAGTGGCCATTCATACAAATTACTACAAGTATCATACCAAGCTAATCGCTGCAGTGCAACACAAAAACAATAACCCATCTGCTCTAAAAATAAAAACAATCTTAGAGGATTTTCCCCGAAACCTGGTAAAATTCCTGTTAAGTCTGTAGAGAGAAATCACTCACCTCTAGCAGGCTAGCTAGTAATCAAATTCTAATTACTCTCGAGTTAAAACAGCAACCCCAAACTTACCCTACCGGCGACACACACATATATATATTATTATACTATATAATAATATTATATATATACTATATATATATATATATTATATATTATATTTATATATATAATAATATAAACCATTTTAAAATATTTTATTTCATTTTCTTTATTGGTTAGTGTAAAAGTCATTTATATTAGTTTGAACATTAAATTAAACCTTTAAATATTTTTTTTCATTTCTATGAGTTTAGTGTTTACCATTCCTTCATATCTGTTTGAAAATAAAATAAAACAATGGCAACTGGAGCAGCGGAGCAGTCACAATGTTCTCTAGCTCAGCTTCGGGCCAAAAACCTGCTGATCACATGCTACCAGGCATCCGGCCCTAAGCCCTGCTTATGTCCATGCCATGGATTGCACACCACCGTGTTGTCCCCCTGTTCAGTCATGAAAGGAAGTTACTTGGTGTGTGTCACCAGAGATATTGGAACTCGCTTTAAGGGGGGGTCATGGGTGCCAGGCTTAAATATGAGGACCGGCACTCGTGTAGCCCCAAACTGAAATTATCCTCGTCCCCCCTGCCCATGGACGCTTGTAGGGTATTTGGGGAAACACAAGGTACCGTTATTATCATTGGTACATTTGGGGAATTGCAGCAATTGCTATCCACCTCCTAGATAAAATAATTCATCAGTTTTTGTATTCGTATACTGTAGAGTGATCACATTTTGAAAGAATTAAATTGTTGAACATAGGCAAACCAGCTGTTAAAATCTAAAAGTGTTATTCTTCTGTATATCTACTATGTTTGTTTTAAAACAATTAAAGCTATTCCCCCCCCCCCCCCCCCCCCCCCCCCAAAAAAAAAATTAATCTTATCAAAAAAACTTTAAACATTCAACAAATTATTCGGTTTTATCCATCAAAATTAAAAAAAGAAAAGCAGCACCACCTCATGGAATAAACGATATTCATGAAAATAAAACAACATAATGGTACCTTTTCTTTTCATTAATTAGATTGAAATTGTACTCCCTTTGCCTAACATTTCTATAGACCAATGCTAACATTCGATATCTTTGTTTTCGTTCAAAAACGACGACGTAAAAAATTTTGTTGTTCGTCTTCTTGACCATTTCCACCTACCCATGGAGGAAATAGGCCTTCGACAAAACTTAAGACAAAATCTTTCATGCCACGTATGTCATCCCATCAAGCTCAAAGATACTTTCTAAATTTTCCTTCATAAACCTCACGTGTCCTGTACGCCAGTTCTACATCTTTTACCATGGTGATTCACCAGTATAGTGACTGCCTGGTAAAAAATTTGATCATCAGCAGCGACGTCCGCAGTGTTAGATCTACTTCTCCAGCGTTCGTCCTTCTAATTCATCTTGTTCAAGTTGCGCTTGTCTATGTTTTTGTCTTCCAAGTTCCACGTTGAGTGATACTTGTCATGTTAAACTTCAATCACAAGTGTGTTCTTCCATATCGTAATATAATGTCATAAATTTTATTCTTCTTTGAACTATTATCCAATTATTGGTTCTTGTTACTGTTAAAACTCGTCTCGGGAAGTAAAGAATAGAAACCCACTGATCTCCTACCAAGTGTGGAAGTGTATGACTGATGATGATGATGATGATGAGTGTCTAGTTATTCCCTTACTTCTCTATTATGGCTTATTGTTGATTCGTAATGAGTTCGTATAACCGCCCTAACAGTAGGCAGCTCTATTTTATGTATGGTGGGTGTTAAAACTTAATGCTTTCCTCATCAATATTACGACAGACAGGTTTCACAAAATGACAAACTGGTGAATGATGTTACACGAGGGTTGGGCGGAAGGAGTTACACTCGGACAGCAGCTAAGGAAAATAATGGTGATCAAACTTTATTTACTCACCAAATAAAGTTGTGAAGGTGAAATGATGAGCCCAACCTTCAACTTAAGGCTTGGCAAGTTGGAATACAAAGCACACCACAATTACAATTCCATAATTATTTATTACAAATTGTCTTGCTCTCTCGTTCTACTCATTGCTGCTTCACTAGCTTACTAGCTGTCTCTATTTTTGCTCTCTGGTGGGTCACAGACTTGAAAAAACTTACTGCTGTTTCAATGATCTTTTTCTGCCCTCTAATATTTCTTCATAATGGCAACATTGTCTTACCAAATTGTTCTGTTATTTTTTCCTGTTACAAACTTGGCATAATCTTAGATGATACTGGCCTGATCTGCCAGGGATGAAAAATTAAACCAAAACGTTATTGTTTTCCTAACTTCTCAGGTCTAGCTGCTCGTCTATCGTTCTTGTATATACTAAAAACAGTTTTATATGTGTATGATAAAACTCAAACGTACCTGGTTGTCTTGAAAATACGATTATTTATGTTTCCTGGCGACCACTGTTCTCTGTGTCCTCAGAATAAACTCACAAAAATAATGTTTAAATATGATAGTGACATATCTCGGCGATCGAGCGGTCTGAGAGATAATTATAAACTTTTCACTGTCACCACAGAAGCAACCCAAAATGGTTGGGCTTATCCTCCGTTAAAACACTTCTTCACGATTGGCCAGCCACCTATAAAATACTTGCTTTTACACACACTTGGAAAGAGCCCATTTCTGAAACCTTACTCTAAAACGCGTTTTCAAATTTGACTGACTATATTTTGTACCACGCCTTTACAAAGGATAACTATTTTCCACGAACAATACAGATGAAGTCGTGTCTCAATAAATCGTTCACTCGATATATAAATTGCCGTGCGTGCAATTTACTTATTGCGTAGGTGAACCTCACTTAAAACAACAACTGAAACTCCAAACTTGAGTACAGCTACTTGTCTCATGGGGCTGTAATGACATGCTGTTGATCCCTACTTCAGTGTATTATGGTTAATCGCCTCCTTTTTATTATTTAAAAAATTTATATGTCATGGATTTTCGCCCTTTGATTTAAATTTAAAAAAGTCCAGTTAATTTCAATGATGACAAAGTTTGAAACACTGATTTCTGCAATCTCGAGTTCCTTGTTACAAAGCATGCGTAGAAGGGGTAAAACCAGGAGGGTTGGGACATGGGGACATGGCTAACCACCATCTTATAGAAACTTATAAGCAAATACCTAAAATCGTTGTCCGCCAAGTAGTTCAGTAGTTCAGCCCTCAACAATCTAAGATAGAAACTGTAAACTAGAAATACTCTTCAGGGATTACAAAGACCCGTATCTCACCTCCACGTGGTGGTCCTGTAAAAAAGTCATGCAGCAGTGCAGTCTGGCCTGAGCGAGTACGGTTGCAGACGGCGAAAGAAAACACAGGTCCCAAAAAAAAATGCCGTGCTGAAGTCGGATGTGTCGAAAGTAAAGGTGCTGATATCACATGACTACGGCGTAAACAGACACAAAGCAGCCACCGTCCTTTTTTCGGGCGATACGAGGTAAGGTGAAGAAGAAGAAGGATACCAATACTGTCAGGCTCATGTTGATTTTATTTTCTATACAAAATATTGGATTCGTGTAACACTTTGTATTGGAGGGTCGAAAACATACACTTAATTAGAATTAACGGTTATTAATAAACTTAGGAGGTTATACGCATTGTCATGATTAAATGTAAAGGTCAAAGAAGACGTAAACAGATCCACGTTTACACGCCCATAAAGGGCAGATTGGGAATAAGCTGTTAGGACACATTTTGTCTCGGGACCTCATCGGCACACCAGGGTGAATAAATGTAACATTTTGTATATTCCTACGCTGTTGCTTTCCGTCACCTAAAAAATTGTTGGAATCTAATTTTCCTTCAGCATGCTGATGATAAACAAAATACTGAAATTTTAGAGAAATAGTAAATATTGGTTGAAAAGTTAAGGATGTGTGTTGATGAAATCGAGCAAGCACTTTGCCAGGAAGATTCCCTTGCTATGTCAGTTATTTTTTGTGGTGAAATGACGGTGTCATCTTGATGAACCTCGTTTCTTACTTTGTTTATTTGTTTGGTTGTTTTTTTTTTTTTTTGTTGTTGTTGCTTTTTTTCATTTCGTTAACCCTTATCGGTTTCAAGTAACTTCACTTGCACATTTCGTCTCAACGCAATCCATCTGATGGTATCGCTCATTTGACGTTTCCCTCATCATCATCAGACCTTTGTCAAATTACCTATATGTAATATCCTGTCCCTTGTCAACTCATGTTTCGTAACTGTGGCTGACTGATGGGTAAATCCCGAAACGACCCTTGTCCTCATGTGTACCGGTTGAGACTTGTAAAAAAACTTAATTTCATTACGCCATATTTTTTAATTTATATATTTGAACTATGCAGAAGATGAGAGGGAATTCCTTTCTCTGACGAAAGTCTTGTGGTCGCAACGTTGGCTACTTTCTTTGTCTTTTGTCCTAGAAAGACGAATCATCTTTTTAATTTTTTTTTTCATATCGGTCCACTTTGCAGTAAATCTGCTCTAACACATTTGTTGAGGCTACTTCATGGTGTGATTTCTATCGCGGCAAATTATTATTAACACCGAGTTTTTGTCACATCATATCGTACTTCAACTGAATGTAAGAAAGACAAGAGTGCAGTTACTATGAGATGAGTAACTAAGGGCTGATGAAAAGGAGTTGGATGTGTGACGCCACAGCGTCTAGATGTGTTTCTTCCTATGGCTTGTATGTCAGCCAACGAAGTATGTATCAAAGAATGTGGTAAACAAAATGTGCTTTAAACTATAAGCAGAATAAGTAGCCAAAACTCAAAATGAATATTGATTGCGGGATGATAATTCCCAGATGAATGGAAATGTGGTCAAATAAATAGATGAAAGTAAATGATATGTCGGGACGCTAAATCCCCCGATAACGGAAAATTATAAGAGAAATATGTTAAAGAGAAATAGAATTGGTTCTTTCATCGGGACGCTAAATACCCCGATTAATGGATTGATATAAGCGAACCTAGTTGTGCCGGGAAGACATTTCCCCGATGATAATGGAAAAGAATAAATGAAAATAATATAATTATATGGGAGAATTTGAATAAAGCAAATTTTTGAACAGTGGACGCAATAGGAAAAATTATTGACAAAGGATGTTTTGTATGAGAAGATATGATATAATTGAAGTAAGCCGAAATTATAGAGTGCAAGGGACGGTGGAATTGATATGGAGCATTCATGCCCCTTACTTGTATCGTGATGTTGAGCAATATGTTACGTGGTGTTTATTGAAAATTCGCAAATCGTCCAAGCCAAGATGTTTCTTCAGTTGAATACCAGTTCATTCCAGCATTTGACAAACGTTAGTCATATATTTGAGTGCTTTGAAAGAAGAAATACATAGTGAAAGAACGAGATGGAAAGACTAAACATCGATATCGCTGGGCATCTCAGAGCTCACAGATGGTCGGGCCAAGGACACTTTTCAATTCCATCAGGAGGACCATTCCCATTATACTCAGGCAAAGAGAGAGGAGGTCAGAGTGGCGTCGGGCTTCTACCTGTCTAAAAGGACACGCTGCCTCCCTATAGGGATATTAATCCCATAAATGACCGCATTGTCACAATCAGACTGAAAAGGAAAAAGAAAAGAATATCACAATTACACAAACATATGCGACAACGACAGCTGCTGAAGAAACAGGGAATTGAAGATTTTTACAATGAACTGCAACACGCATTAGAGAAAGCAAATAAGCAAGGATATTAGGATAATAATGGGGATTTTTAATGCCAAAGTTGGAAACGAAAGATTAGAAAAAGAAAAAAGAGTGAAAGGAAGTTATGGATTGGGTCAGAGAAATGAGAGAGGAGAACGCTTGACCAACATTCTGCCTAGAAAAACAACCTAGTCATACAAATACCTCTTTTCATGCAACACCCTAGAAGATTATATACATGGACGTCACCGGGACGGAAAAAGCAAGAACCAAAAAAGATTACATCTTAATACAACAAAGGTGGCGATCTTGTATCTCATCCATCAAGACGCTCCCAGGAGCCAGACTGTGACTCCGACCATGAACTTCTTGCTGCCCCAAACATTCAAGATCAAATTGAAAAAAGGCGTTACAAGCGACAAAGTAATACGTTATGACACAAGCGCCATACCAGAAGAGTACAGTGTCGATATTTCAGAACAATTTTGACATTTTAGGCAGTACAGGAGGAGATCGTAACACCAGATGAAACTTGCCAAATAACATCAGAGATGTTTATATTACAAATGCACAGAGGTTAATTCCTAAAAAAAGTATAAAGAGGACGAGAATACATCTCAGACGAAACACTGAAGTTGGTGTGTAGAGAGAAGAAAAATGAAGTCCAAAAATGATACAGAAAATCAGGAGTTGTACAAGGAATACACAAAGCAGATTAAAAAACGAGTCAGACAAGACAAACAACAATACATAAACGACACCTGCAGGAAAATAGAGGAAATGCGCGAACAGGGATGAGTAAAAATATGTTTTCTGAAGTAAGAACATTGAAGAACAGCAACTTTAAATCATCACCTCGAGCAATAAACGACAAGAAAGGCGACACTCTAACAGAACGTAAAGATATTCTGAACAGATGGAAGGAGTACTGTCAAGAAATGTATACGGAAATAAACAAAGCGGCAGATAACAACGTCATGAATGAAGCGGAACGTGAACCAGAACCTACCATAGAGGAAGTCCGAAACGCAATCAAACACTTAAAAAGTGGAAAATCTCCTGGTTGTGATGAAATAACAGCTGAAATGATACAGGCAGGAGGAGAAGGCAGCGCTCGTATATACCATGCATTATGCTGCAAGATCTGGCAAAGCGGAATTTGGCCCAAGGAATGGAAAAGATCAATTTACATACCCTTGCCAAAAAGGGCAACCTGAAACTGTGCACAAACTACAGAACTATAGCTCTTATAAGCCATGCCAGCAAAATACTATTACAAATCATAATGAAAAGGATGCAACAAAAGCTAGAAACAGAAATAAATGAAGTACAGGCGGGAATTCTACCAGGTAGAGGCACTAGAGATCATATATTCAACATGAGGATCATCAAAGAAAAGTGTAGAGAATTCAACGTTGACCTACATACTTGTTTCATTGATTACACCAAAGCTTTCGATTGTGTACAACATCAGCAGTTATGGGCTATTATGAAAAATATGGGATTTCCAAACCACCTTATACAACTCATCGCACTGCTGTACCAAGAACAACAGGCAGCCGTAAGAATAGAGGCGGAAAAATCAGAATGGTTTGAAGTACAGAAAGGAGTAAGACAAGGCTGTACCCTTTCCCCTTACCTGTTTAACATTTATGCCGAGAATATCATGAGAAACGTAAGAGATGACCAGGAATACACAGAGTTTGACTCATTTAACATCGGCGGGTACCAGATCCCGGAAATCAGATATGCTGACGACACAGTCCTCCTATCGACCAACCCAGAAGGACTTGAACAATTAATTATGTCCACCAAAAAACACAGCGAGGCCCAGAATCTATACCTAAACACCAAGAAGACCAAAGTATTGACAACAGACAAAGTAAAGACCAAACCAGAAATTGAAATTGATAACAAAGAACTGGAAAGTGTTAATGAATTCGAATACTTAGGATCAATCATCAACAGCTCTGGCGACTGTGCAGTAGAAATTAAAAGAAGACTTGCAATTGCTTCACATAAACTAATACAGATGAAAAAACCTATGGCAAGGCACAAGCAAAGAAACAAAGTTACAACTGATCAGAGCATGTATATTCCCAGTAGCAACATACGGCTGCGAGACTTGGACACTCAACAAAAACAGTTGCAAAAAAGATTACATCATTCGAAATGAAATGCTACAGAAGGATGTTGAGAATACCCTGGACAGAAAAAAAGACCAACAGAGAAGTACTGCACTCACTAAACGTACAGGAACATTGGCTCCTAAATACCATCGCAATAAGGAAGCTGAAATTTTTCGGTCATATAAAAAGACATAACAGTCTGGGAAAAAATAGTGATGGAAGGCATGGTCCCTGGAAAAAGGGGAAGGGGTCGACCTAGACGACGGTGGACCCAGGACATCACAGAGAGTCTGGACTTGTCTTTGGCTGATGCAGGTCGACTTGCCCAGAATCGTGATGCGTTCAGAGCAGCTGTAATGGAGACAACGTTCTGGAAAAGAATACGTCACATGATGATGAAAGAAGAAATATTTAGACACGAAGAGTGGTTACCATACTATCTAACAATGTAAATTAATATGAAACAAATATAAAGGTATGTTATCAGGCACTCGTAGGAAATAAAGAAGTAGAACACTAGACAACAGAAAACCAACAGACATGAGTGGCTTACCCAGGATTTGAACCCTGGACCTTCCGTGCGACAACCCCGCCTAGCCATGCAAGCGAATCACACTATCCGCTCTGCCATCTACGAATCATCAAAAAATGCTGTTTCAATGGCAGGTCATTAGTTACGAAACCGCAATACACGACACCGGAAGTCCAACATGGGCAGTTTAGCCTATTAATGACACAATCACTTCTGTTGTTTCCCTATCATGCAGTACAGGCCAGTCCAAAAAAAAACAAAAAGACAAGGACCTTAATACTGTGTCCAGTAAATGATAGTAGACTAGAACAGTGAGAACAGGGGAACAGAGGGTAGGTTTGGTATTGTATAAAACATTTATAACACATAAGGAAGGGAAACCCGAGGCCTGTAAACAGTAAATTAATATGAGACAGACATAAAGATATGTTATCAGGTGTAGTGAATTTTCTAAATACAATATCTAAATTTAATATATATAACAATATCGGGCATAAAGGAAAAGATAAGAATAGTACAAAAGAATTTTTCTACTAGAACTGTTGGTATCGCCTACGCCTTCAGATTATTTGCTAACGAATAGCCGAAGAAAACGGTACCCAAATTTTTCAAATTCGTCCGAGACATAATCACTTTTCCTCGTTCTAAGAAAATTGTGCCTCAAAATGCATTGTGTAACGAGGAGGTGCAAGGAAAAATAAAATGGTAATACGTTTCGCATAGATTTTAAACTAAAATCCAAAACTAGCAAGTGGCCATAGGGAGTTTCCGCCAAATACGATGAAAAAGTTAGAACATGTAGGACGACACCGTGTCACTAAAACGACTTTAGCTCTTATTAGGAATGACGAAATTCTATCGTAAGTACAGAAGAAATCCCCTAGTATGGAAGTGAACGGTGGTAACAGCAAATACACGACTATCATAGAAAAATACATATTTGGAACGAAGCCACTTAGCCCCATTAAACTTATATATTCGGGTACCTTAGGGGACTTGCTGACAAAGAATATGTTATGTGTTTCGCAAAATAGTCCATTAATTAACAAATGTATAGCCAAAATACTATAGTGGAGTTGACTGACAGCACAAAGATCATATATCTGCTTAATTTTTTTATGGATATTGTTTGGAAAACACTGCTTTGGGGAAATGAGGCCAACAAGTTAGATACGATTTGATTGGCTGTAGTAAATATGTAAGGCGAAACATTATTGGGTGACCTGGAAATACAAATATTGTGTTGTTAATGGAAAACGTATAGGATGGATAGTTTTTTTTTCAAAGGCTCATGTAAAAACATGGCCTGAATGGTTAGAACGTTTGATATGGTCAAGTAGTTAGCGTCGGTTTACTGCCTATTTTTGAAAATAAATTCTGTGAAAATCAAGTACGTTGAGAGCAGGCGGAGAATTTTCTAACATAGGATAATCCTGGACATAGGGGCAGATCGAAAATGTGCCAGATTCTATTGCCTAGTCATCGTGTTACTTGTGTTATTTCCTTGCTTCTGTGGTAAGATTGTTTTTCTTAATATTTTATTTAAAATATTAGTTGAATGTGAGATACTAACATACGATTATAAGTAAAGTAAGTCTATGGCAGACTCAAAACAGAGTCTAGAGATAGAATCCAGCCATATGAAAGACTATCAGAGAGGTGTAGACCAACTAATATTATATAGGATTATCATCAGGAGCATAATACCTATCCTATTGTATGGACACAGATTATTGCTGGAATTGCAGAGGGCGTTGTAACTATTAGGGGAGAGGAGTACTGGTATACCTGGTCACATCAAAAAAAACATGGTGAAAGGGATTGTCGTAAAGAGCCTGATCTTGCATGTTTGTTTGTAATGTGCCTGTCCTGGTTGTTGAGTATTAGTGTAGGCTGTTGATTACGAAGGGGGGAGGCCATATCCTTCTAATTTCAGGGGTTTTGGTTTCTGTCATATAACTGGTGCCAGACTACAGTGGCCGATTATATTATGCAACGTCTTGCCTTTTTAGGGACACTGTTAAACACCATCATTCTTGAAGAAGTGGGAGCTGAAGGTTTTGTTGTTCAGCGGGAGTGCAGTGAATATTCCTACCAGCATATTACCAAGTTAGGTGCATGTTTCGGCACTGGTCAGCTCAATAATACATTATATTAGAAAAGAGACTGAGATATTAGTGATATAAACATACCTTCAGTGTCCATAAAAATACAAAACATACATGCAGAGTGATGATAGTAAACAATCGGGTCTAGTGTAAACTAGACGAGGGTCACCTCAGTTAAACAATAAAAACTGCCAGCTTATGATTAACATTTGTTAGGAGAGAAGCTAAGATCGCTATTAATAAATTAACTGTAGGATTCATTTCCGTCTCTATGTGTCACCTTGTGCTAGTAAGTACATGGCTTCCTACATTTATCTAACGATTTCAGGATCACATAAATTACGAGCTTACCGTATTCATTAGTTTCAACCACAGAATTTATCTAATCACCCCAGACTTTTATACATTAGATAACGTTACCTATGTGTTTGCCGTGGTACTGTCATCTATTGCATTTGCAGCATAGTGCTTAACCCGAAGCTAAAGTTGTGGGGTTATTGGTTTAAAGTTTAGTTGCGTTAATCGGCTCTTAAACTACTTTTCAGTAACCTAGTCACTGCAAACTAGTCATCTTAAAGTCTGTCTCAAGAATAAAGTTTGATGATTGAGATCATAGTGGTGGTAGGTAGTAGGGGCCCTGGAAATTTACTCTAATATTTTTTATTTTCAGGGACCTTACAGATGACCTCATCATACACTTGATTTCTTTAACAACAAAATGTATTAACATTAACCCACCACATCAGGGCACTCGCAGGAAATAAAGAAGTAGAACACCAGACAACAGAAAAACAACAGACATGAGTGGCTTACCCAGGATTGGAACACGGGACCTTCCGTGCGACAACCCCGCCTAGCCGGCCAGTTATCTAAACAATGTAAACCAATCTGAAGTAAGGGAAACAAAGTCAAGTTCATAATTCTCATATCTTTATTGACAAAAGTTAATCCTAGAATTCGAGTTCAGAATTCGGCAATTTCCTTATTCCCTTAACAACATTCATGGGAGCTCTTGTTGTAGTGAAGGGCTCATCTTCAGTTATTAGCGATAGGTTATTACTCCAACTGTATTGTGGCTGGGAGCATTCTAAACTGAAGATGAAGATGGGTCATTTAAAAACTTTTATCAAACCAAAGGTACAACTTGATTGTGACAAGAATAGACAGCTCAATTGAAGGGGCGTAGTAATATGAACTGGCACAAGCATTCAAGGGAAGTAATCCGGATCACCAGAAAAGTTCCCTACCAACAGGGCAGAAGTTTCAGCGTTTTCAACTAAGTTAAAAACTTTCGAGAATATTTATAAGAGAAAACAAACTTACCTTCGCTCAGTTAGGGGGCCGACATAAAAAGACATGGTTAAATATTTATTAACATCTTTATACTCACGCCTTTCAGATTTTTTCTTCCACCGCACGCAGAACGAACAAAACTAACCAGTTTAAAAACTCCGAAAACGCGGGCATATTAGAAACAAAAGGGAAAGTCCAATGAGAAAATGGTTAACGTTTCAAAATAAGAAAATCAATTGTAAAAGTGCTGATTTTGTGAAATGGTGATGTCAATACGGGGGGAAATTTCTTGGTGGTTATTTCTAAAAGTAGCCGAGCCGAGGTGTCACTGTGTGAAGCGGCTGACAAGTAGCGATGAGTGTAGCGAAGAAGAGGTTATGAGTACATTGTTCTCGTTACCCGAATACTAAACCCATCAAACACTTAAAGTGATTTAATTATAAACGCTATCACCTTCCTATACGATTAACACTATCTATAACAATCTAAGCTGTAGATGGCATTTATGACCCTCGCCATTCAGGCAAATACTCGCCGATTTCGGAGGTACCCATTGCAGCTGGGGCGGCTCAGGAGCCGCCAGTCCCTGGTCGACGACACTCACTTAAAATGATCTCGCCAGGGCTCGGATTTTAATCCATCCAATTCCCCGTCACGGAAAATCCTCAAATGCCGTCGCCCAGGTTTGATCCTGGATCACCCGTCGCCAGAGCGGTTGTGGAACCACTACGCTAAAAAAGCGCGGCTCCCTCTAAAGTTAAAAGTGCAAGCTCCAATATCTTATAACAAAAGACTGAGAATAATAAAGACGTTAAGGGCAACACAAAACAGCAGCTATATGTAATCAATAACCACATAGAAATATTTCACAGATATAACAAGTTTGGGCAGGGATGTGTGCTGTCACCTGATGTTCAGGACGTACACTGTAAATACAATGAAAGCCCCCCCCCATTACCAGGTATAGTCGACCTGATTTACGTGATAATTCAGTCCAAAAGCAAAAACAGTGCACCAAAAGTCACGAGGAGAAGCAAACGTTTTAACATAAACAGTTATTATATACAACACATCTTTGTCAATGATGACAGAGATTAATTTAGTGTTTACGTAGAGGCAATCATGACAATATGGAAGTGAGTCATGGACAATTATTTAGACAAGCAGGAAAACTCCTATGGAGGTTTCCAGAGATGTGGTTTTACAGATACATGTTAAGGAATCCATAGGTTAGTCCATAGCGGATACTGCAGCAGGGGAGTGAAATGTTAGAGAACTTCACTGTACTTAGGTCCAGCAGCCAGAGGTTGTGGTGACCAGTTCCATTTTCGCTGCATTTTTCCTTACCTAAGCTCAAGAGCCAAAACCAGGTAAACAATACTGGCCCATTTACAGTAGGGTTAGCACTGGAGCGCAAGGATTACCGTGAATCGAACCCGGAAGGCTTTGCCACAAAAGGACCAGCGCTCTAATACACTATGTCCATCGGACGCTCTTTCTAACTGCCAACCCGCTTTAATATACACATATTGAAGAGCTACAGCGGGACCTTATTGCACCTGGTCAAGCCCTCCATTAGGATTATGTTAAAAGGTGTTTTCCAAATTATGGTTTCATTCAAACACAGGGTTTCCCACATGGATACCCTAGGGGTTCGCCGAGCGGGTCGCTCGGGGTGTCCGGGAGAGATGGTGACAGGGAAAAAAATAAACGTCGCTTTTTTAAACTTTACAGCGCCCTGGTGATGTTTAGCACTCGCCCCCAGTGGTGGGCAGTAAACGCGAGCAGCCCCGTATGGCATGTGCGAAAAGGACCATGTTGACGCTTGCACTTACCAGTATTTCGTATAGCATCGTGTTAGAGTAGAAAATTTGTGATAAGAACTTTTAGGCCTTAACTTGGATATAGGTAAACAACAAAAAGCCGGTGGGAAATTTAAAAAAAAAGGAAAAATCTGAAGTTTTATTCTGCCCTACACTAGACGACCTTGGCATTAGAGCATATATTCGTTAATGGGTAGGGGTAACCGGCCACAACAAGTGAGTGGCTGCTAAGTTGGACAAAATAAAAACAGATCCACAGAAACCAAAAAAATCATTCTCTAACTCAATAAGAGCCCAGTAGACAAATTTCAGGGATTTTTATATTTTACAACTTACTGATCACGCTAAGGTACTGTGGCGGAAGATATAATGATTTTGTATTTCAGGGGAGGGTCATGATAAATTATTTCAAATGGTTCTCTCAGAATAACAATGTCGAGATAAGGCTCGGTTTAAAGTGTACCCATTACAATTAAAGTTGCCGTATTGTTATTTAATATATCATGCCTCACGCGCCAGGAGTTTGGACAGATGTTGCGAGCCTACTGCCTTCCTTGGATGTTGTAGCCGTAATAAAAACAAGGACAGCTAAGACAAAAGTAATGAGGATGTCTTGACCCGCAAGTTAGTGAGCAGACGGAAACTTTTTACTCATATCTGAAGGAAATAATCACACTTTATTTGGCTTGTTTACGTGAACAGTGACAGCACTCTAAACTATATGTAACACACCAGATAGTCTAAAATTATATGTAAACCAACAGTGACAGCCTCAAAATATATGTAAACACAGGAAAGGACGCTAAATATATATAACAAACAGGTGATAAAACCTAAATTTATTGTAACAACAGCATAGCCTAAATATATTGTAACATCAGGACAGCATAAATATTATTGTAACGACAGGAAAGCCATAAAAAAACTTTGTAAAAAACAGTGGACAAGATGATGACAAAACAATGAGGACCCTAAGGACGTGTCAACAGTTAAGGAATGCAGTTAGTGACCCCATAGCTAGATCTGACTTGCGTCTGGGTCAGCGACCACTACGAGCTTGACTACGGGACCTTACTTCCACCTCCAAGTGGTTGGTCCTGGAAAAAGCTGCCTGCATCACTGCAGTCTGGCTGAGTAAGTAGGGATCGAAGAGGGGAAGGCTAACACGGTCCAAAACAAATACCGCGATGCCGGTCGGATGTGTCGGCCGCACCAAGGCGCAAATATCGCACGCTTCGCTGTCACCCGGACCCCATTCCACAACCACGCTCCCTTTTCAGGACGAACACAGAAGAAGAGCCGCAAAAAGATGAAAAATAAAAATTAATAAAAAGGACCCGACAAAAAGAATAGCATTATCTGGACAGCTTAAACATCTCCAGCTTAGAAGTAGTACCAAAACAGAACTGGATTAAATATCAACTGGTTCAGAGGTCGTGGAAAAGACGTGATCACTTATGCCAGCAGCATGTATTGTACTTCAGGCAGAGGGAGAACAAGAAGAATTATTATCAAAAACTTGCAGGGTCAAACTGTGACAGCAATCTGTTGTAAATGACCTACAATCAGATTGTTAAAGTCAAGATCAGCTCAACTGTCCTTGTCTCGTAAGTACGATCATTTGAATTTGTACCTGACTTAGTATCAGTCCGAACTAAACCCATAAATACATTGTGCATATAAGAATAATTATTGATACTAATCAAACAAATATATTTATAAATTGCGCATGCGTGACAATATCTATTACAGAATCATATCTTTCTCCTGTAATAATTTTTATTAATTTCACCCCAACCCCTTTTCCTCATTTTTTCAATGATCTTTCAATCGTTTATGTGGCTCATATTTATAAATTCTTCAATATTTTTGTTTTGTTGATCCACATATCTTTTGTCCTTATATATTTCTATAAGCGAAAATGTCAATATTTTTGCGCACAAAAATCAATTCTTTTATTAGAAAAATTGACATACTTACGATTTGCGTCTTTCACCATTGGCCATGTACTGTCACTGTTTATGACACGCCACTGTCATTGAGGGAACATTAATTAATTTAAGTGTGGCAACTTAGTTAAGTTGTTCTATCACTCTGTTGACATATACTACAGTGTTCAACGTCTTACCGAGCGTACCGCTATCTCCGCACAATCATTAAAATACTAAAGCAGTTACCGACCTTAAGATAAAAACATGTTTCTGAACCTTTCGAAACTATGAAAGCAGTAAATACATTTTTAAAATACTCGTTACCTACTCCCGCTATAAAAAACTACGGCTATTAACTCGTGACGTTCGCAACTGACCTGCGCGCTATACTGGCTAAGTGCTGGTTCTTACCAATCCAGTTGCTGGGAAAAAGTGAATATTATCTTCTTGCCTGAACGATATAACTTTCTTATTACTGAAACAAAACCCATCCCAATAACATTTAAACCCTTAGATTTGGCTTCTGATGTTCTTACGATCACTGCTGGAGCAGGACACAACGACTTGAGACAATTCTGGCAAGAACAACTAAACGAAAGTATTACTCCGGTAGCGGGGGATTAAATGGTACCAAAGCCAGCCAGGTGTCAGAGTTCAGTTCCAAGGATTTGTCAGCCTTGTCCACCTTAGCCACGGGTGGTCAAAGCCACATCTTGCTGATACCAGTCTTATGATTGTTTTAACCAGGTACATGGGGTACAGTAGGTGCGAAACGGTAACCTTTTGTCACAGAACACAACCGTGAAACAAAATCAAAATTGAATGACCATAGCATCTTCTCGTTCCTTGAGGTCATCAAGAGCGCGCACCAAGAGACCCTGCGAAATGCGGAAGGTGCAACTGAATAGTTTCCTTGTGTTTTCGCTGTAAACTTTAATCTACTTGGGGGGCCGATCGCTACGGGGCCAAAACTCGCTCGCCTGCAGGAACTGTATTAATCGGCAATTCTACGGGGACGACTGTTCGTGATTTGTTAGGTAAATACTCAGTAAGCAAAAATTAATAAAAAGGCAAAAGAATTGCTTAGTTTCAGGATCGAGGTAACAGTGAGACACCTTAACACAATTCATGTTTATGGACCCAGGTTGGTGTTACGAAACTGTATATATGTTCAAGAATCTACACATAACTTTAACTGGGTTTAATGGAAAGAGTAAATCGCAGGAAAAGGTTTTATTTCTCGATTCGTACAAGTTCCCGTTTCCCAAGTTTATCCGCATGGGGATGTCGGTATCAGATAATGGCGGCCAACTTCGCATTGAGTTTGGCTGTTAATGGATCTCCAAGATATTTACTATCATCCTTCCCTGAAGGTACTATCCCGTGTAGTTTACTGGTGAGGGCCGGGTTGATCTTCCGTCGACTGCTTCCCTAGCTTGTCGAAGGGTGGCTTACATTATTAAGGGTAGTGCAATGGGGCTGGTAACATCATGGCGTTACAACCCATGGTTCCGGGACGGGCACATGATCGCCTTGAGACAGGCTTCCTGAAAATGAACCAACTGCTGCTTGTGGTTGTCATCGTTGCTCCACACGGAACAAAACGGCCAAGAAAGGCACTGAGCTGGGACGGGAGAAACGTCTTTTTGTTCACAACCAATTTTTTTATGGTCTCTTCGTTGTGGATCAACTCTTGTGTTGTTTTCTTGATGACCAGCACTCTCAGTTTAATGATGATTTTTCAGTCCACAACTATGAACCTACGTACATAAATAATGGTAGGTAGCTTACAAAAGAAAACGACGCCTCAAATAATCATCTCTTCTGTGTATTTTTCTTTTCCACAATTTTCAATTCCTTATAGCGCTTACAAACATTAATGCAAACTGTACCCCCTTCACATAAAACTGTCTCAATCGCAAAAACCATGATGTTCGTGCAGTAGTGGTTTTATGTAGTTCATTTGTTTCTCATTGTCTGATGTAAGCCAGTCCCATGCTAACATCCTCTTGTCTACCCAGTTATTATTTCTGAGCTATCGTTCGGTATAAGAGATGTAAACGGGAGACGAAAAAATACGCGCATGGGGGGACAGAGTCCAACGTCAAGCATCCAAAAAGATGTGGAACAGATGGGCACCAGGAAAAATGAAGGCTCGGCATGAATTTGTTGGAAGGCTTTATGCTCCTTGGGGAAACAGCAGGATTAAATTATCAATCTTCTTCGTTCTTTGGACCCTTTCAACTCTCATCTTTCCCCTTTTCAACACTACCAAATTGAGCAGGTACCGCCTTCAACAAACGTCGGTGCCAATTGCTAATTGACATCGATGATTTGGCACGACACTCTGTGAGGAGGTTTATAATGTTATTTCATTAGGGAGGGTTTTGTAGACTTGTTAGTAAATTGAGATTGGCGCTGGGAGGAGGCCAGCATATTTACAGTGTTAATAGGCCAAGACATTTGTGATGACCCATTGTCATAACCACGCGGGTGTTGTTCTCAGGACCCATCAGATGAGATAATTTTTTACCCGATGGTAGCCTGTCCAAGGTTGGTAGTATCATAGATGATACTTTGCTGTAGTGGGGCGTGCACAAGCTGTTGGAGAAATCATCATCTTAAGTCCCGACTTCGTGGAGGTGTGGTTATAACAGTTCCCTTTAAATCATTGCCTTTGCATACCCTCAAATTCCGGCGCAGGAAGTGCAAGTTCCCCATATATAGCTGGTCGACTATGGAGCGTGACGAAAACCGTCTGTACGAACCGGTTACTTTTGCCGCGAGATGCTAAGCACTCTCACCAACTCTGTCTAAAAGGATCCTGCGGTATCATGCCCTAGCATGCCGTAAAAGGCAAAAAAACCATGGAGGATGGGCACAGGGCCGGCTATCTCACCTCCTGTCGAACCGTTAAGACCGCCAAACCGATTCAGCCAACACCCGAACGTACAATAATCCTATCCCATTCTGGGGCTCGGTCACCGACATGACGGTGGAAGGTCCTGTATTGTGGAAGCTCCATGGCGCGCAACACACACAGAGTGACGCGTGTTTGCGAAGAAATCTATTTTCTTTATTGCACATCTCTACATTTGACACCTGGCAATGTTCCCGTACCCTAAATGAACCAGGTTCCGCACAGGTGGAGTATAAAAACCACATTACACACGGCGGAAGGACTACCTGGAGTACAGCAGATAAAAAGGGAAGGAGGAAGAACATTGAATGATCCTTGTGCTGGGATGAGACACATGGACCGGAAATAACTTGGCCATCTCAAGTTTGTTGAATTGCCATTGAGCTGATGACACATGACAGGAAAACTTGACTCAAGTTTGACTGAATAACATTGAGCTGACGACACATGAACAAGGAAAAACTTGACTCAAGTTTGTTGCAGTGACATTGAGCAGATGACACATGACAGGAAAAACTTGCCCTCTAGTTTGATTGATTGGCCTTGCGCTGATGAAAACTTGGACAGGAAATAAACTTGCCTTCAAATTTTGTGGATTGGACATTGAAGATGATGACCCCTGGGACAGGGGATAACTTGACATCAAGTTTTTTGAATGGACATTGAGCTGATGACACATCTCCGGAACAACTTGACTTCAAGGTTTGTTGCATGACTATGAGCTGATGAAAACATGACTGGATAAACTTGACTAAAAGTTTGGATCTGGAAATGGCACATTGGAGCTGATGGGACACCTGACAGGGAAAAACTTGCCTCAAGTTTTGTTGATTGGGAAATTGAGATGCATGTCTTATGGACAGGAAAAAAGTTTGTTGAATGACCATTGAGCTGATGACACATGACCGGGAAAAAACTTTGACTCCAAGTTTGTTGAATGACATTGAGCTGATGACACATGACAGGAAAACTTGACTCAAGTTTGTTGAATGACATTGAGCTGATGATACATGACAGGAAAACTTGACTCAAGTTTGTTGAATGACATTGAGCTGATGACACATGACAGGAAAACTTGACTCAAGTTTGTTGAATGACATTGATCTGATGACACATGACAGGAAAACTTGACTCAAGTTTGTTGAATGACATTGAGCTGATGACACATGACAGGAAAACTTGACTCAAGTTTGTTGAATGACATTGAGCTGATGACACATGACAGGAAAACTTGACTCAAGTTTGTTGAATGACATTGAGCTGATGACACATAACAGGAAAACTTGACTCAAGTTTTTTGAATGACATTGAGCTGATGACACATGACAGGAAAACTTGACTCAAGTTTGTTGAATGACATTGAGCTGATGACACATGACAGGAAAACTTGACTCAAGTTTGTTGAATGACATTGAGCTGATGACACATAACAGGAAAACTTGACTCAAGTTTGTTGAATGACATTGAGCTGATGACACATAACAGGAAAACTTGACTTAAGTTTGTTGAATGACATTGAGCTGATGACACGTAACTGGAACTTTCGTTAGAAAGGCTAGTACTGTTTGACGCTAATTTTCAGGCTGCAACTATACCCCTACGACCTCCCTTCTATAACATGGATTTCTATTTGCCAACTTTAACCTGACAGTCATCGGCCTTTACATTCGTACAGAGTGTAGCATTAGACGTTTTCTGACGATTTAGGAGCAGCCTCCGAAATGTGGACGTCTATTTGAATAATCATCATCATCATTGTCATCGCCACCAGCATCATCATCATCATCACCTTTCAGCATCCATATTGAAAAGGCGTTCAATAAAAGAAATCGAAGTTCCCTGTACTGTGCCATCCACTAAACCTGGTTCTATGTCATCTTTATCCCTTAAATGTGTGTACCCATATCTCACCTGTATGTGTGTACCCATATCTCACCTGTATGTGTGTACCCATATCTCACCTGTATGTGTGTACCCATATCTCACCTGTATGTGTATGTATTTTAAATTCAGACCAGACCACAAGGTTTTTTTATATTTGTAGATGCGTTTAATGTAACCGACGGACCTCATGTCTAGGTTGAACGGGGCGTACTTCGCCAACAAGAGACAAAACGCCAATAACAATAATAATGTGTATGGACTTGATTAGGTAAGGGTAGTCCTGTAGCAGATACTGCCGAATGGGGAGTGAAGTGTTACAGACACCACTATACTAAGCCTCAGCTGTTTGAGCTTGCCTTCCTCGCTGCCTTTGCCTCTATTATAGCTCAGGAGCAGAACCAGGTACCCATTTGCAACTGGATAGACTGAAGCAGAACACTACAGGGTTTCGAAATCAGTAACTTAGCCACAGGAAGCTAGTCCTCTAACCACCCTACCGCTCCACGCTCCGTTTGAATGTTTTTTGTTCTTTTGTTTAAAAATTGAGGAAAAAAAAAAGCTCCTGAAAAAAAGTGCAAAAATTCTGGCGCCACTCTTAAAAATATTTTGTATCGCCGCTAGTACGTACGTATGTTTGTTGTCTGTGATATACAGACATTCATAAATTCTTGCAACAAAATTGTAGATTTAACCAGAGCCACCTACACTCTTTAGATCACCAGAGGAATGGAACCCGCACCCGTAGAGCAAATATTTCAGTCCGTTATTTTCTAGACCAGGAACCAGCAACTGGTCGATAGTGATCTACCAGTAGTTCACATTGGGCGATTCGGTAGACCTTTATATGACGGAAGAGGGAAAAAGAAAGAAGAATTAAGTTGGGGAAATTTAGTACTAGCCTAGCCCTATCACGGCGAGATTTAGTACTAGCCTAGCCCTATCACGCCCAGCGTCCGATTGATGAAGTGTTTAGAGCGTTGGTCTCTCGCAGCAAAGGTGCAGGGTTCGATTCATGGTATTGACACGCTCCAGCCTACCCAGCTGTAAATGGGTACCTGACTTCACTCTTGAGTTAGGGAAGGAAAAGGCAGCAAGGATGAAAACAGGTCACCCCACATCTCGATGCTGGATCTAGTATCTACGGCAGTATCTGTGTTGGGACCTTACATAGCCCCCCGGTATTTAAAGTATGGTTCTACTATGATTAACGGTACATTTTTCCAATTTCCTAGCGAAAGTTCACAACCTAGCAGTCAATGGTTCCCAAAGTGGGCGGTACCACCTCATTGGGGGCGTTGGCAGGACATAAGGGGGCGATAATAGTAAAGGGGTTGACAGAGGGACGTTCAGTAGTATGTGGTGGTTGAGGACTTGTCAAGCTAAATTTAACAATATTACTTAATATAACGCTTACATGTAGATTACACAGGGCTCTGACGTGAGCGCTTAAAATGAGAACGTAGCCTGAACAAACCCTTACCCACAGCTGCTCCCTAACGTCGCTCGTCCCAGTTTCTTATAGATCCTATAGCTGTCGTAGATTTATGATAGGAGAATTAAGACTAGGGTTGGTCCCTTCTGAATAGGTTGGAATGAGTGATAGATACCGTGAGAGCTGGTGAAAAAAACACAATAGAATTTCCCCACGTGAGATGATAGGATGTGATATAGAGGCTGTCTTTGAGAATCGAGATAATCTTCTCTCTCTCACCTATCTTCTACGACCGCTTTTAAAGGCGTCAGACAGTCTAAACACAGATATATATATATATATATATATATATATATATATATATATATATATATATATATATATATATCTCCATCTACTCACGGGCACGCACATACACGTGACGACAGGTAAACACACAGATGTGGGAAAACTATAACAATGATATACAGATAATTGGGATCGAGCTGACCAACGCACTGAGTTTTTTGTTCAAGAGAGATATTTTAATTATCATATCAAAATTTCTCACAACACCAAAAATTACATCAAGGAAAAACATATACAAATAGTCATAGAATTCAAGGAAAATGCTACAAGGATGATAGCCCGTTAGAATCTTACTCTAGGTTTAGCCCACAGCCCCGTTAAGAGAACAGATGATGGCCCAAAGAGTTATAGATACATGTTCATACATTTACGAGAAAGAAAGAAACCTCTTAGACTCAACCCTATGTATCTATAACTCTTTGAGCCATCATCTGTTCTCTTAACGGGGCTGTGGGCTAAACCTAGAGTAAGATTCTAACGGGCTATCATCCTTGTAGCATTTTCCTTGAATTCTATGACTATTTGTATATGTTTTTCCTTTATGTATTTTTTGGTGTTGTGAGAAATTTTGATATGATAATTAAAATATCTCTCTTGAACAAAAAAACCAGTGCGTTGGTCAGCTCGATCCCAATTATCTGTATAAGCATTGTTATAGTTTTCCCACATCTGTGTGTTTACCTGTCGTCACGTGTATGTGCGTGCCTATGAGTCGATATATATATATATATATATATATATATATATATATATATATCTGTGTTTAGACTCTCTGACGCCTTTAAAAGCGGTCGTAGAAGATAGGTGAGAGAACGAAGATTATCTCGATTCTCAAAGACAGCCTCTATATCACATCCTATCATCTCACGTGGGGAAATTCTATTGTGTTTTTTTCACCAGCTCTCACGGTATCTATCACTCATTCCAACCTATTCAGAAGGGACCAACCCTAGTCTTAATTCTCCTATCATAAATCTACGACAGCTATAGGATCTATAAGAAACTGGGACGAGCGACGTTAGGGAGCAGCTGTGGGTAAGGGTTTGTTCAGGCTACGTTCTCATTTTAAGCGCTCACGTCAGAGCCCTGTGTAATCTACATGTAAGCGTTATATTAAGTAATATTGTTAAATTTAGCTTGACAAGTCCTCAACCACCACATACTACTGAACGTCCCTCTGTCAACCCCTTTACTATTATCGCCCCCTTATGTCCTGCCAACGCCCCCAATGAGGTGGTACCGCCCACTTTGGGAACCATTGACTGCTAGGTTGTGAACTTTCGCTAGGAAATTGGAAAAATGTACCGTTAATCATAGTAGAACCATACTTTAAATACCGGGGGGCTATGTAAGGTCCCAACACAGATACTGCCGTAGATACTAGATCCAGCATCGAGATGTGGGGTGACCTGTTTTCATCCTTGCTGCCTTTTCCTTCCCTAACTCAAGAGTGAAGTCAGGTACCCATTTACAGCTGGGTAGGCTGGAGCGTGTCAATACCATGAATCGAACCCTGCACCTTTGCTGCGAGAGACCAACGCTCTAAACACTTCATCAATCGGACGCTGGGCGTGATAGGGCTAGGCTAGTACTAAATCTCGCCGTGATAGGGCTAGGCTAAAAATTTCTCGGCTAGGGCAAGTACTAAATTTCCCCAACTTAATTCTTCTTTCTTTTTCCCTCTTCCGTCATATAAAGGTCTACCGAATCGCCCAATGTGAACTACTGGTAGATCACTATCGACCAGTTGCTGGTTCCTGGTCTAGAAAATAACGGACTGAAATATTTGCTCTACGGGTGCGGGTTCCATTCCTCTGGTGATCTAAAGAGTGTAGGTGGCTCTGGTTAAATCTACAATTTTGTTGCAAGAATTTATGAATGTCTGTATATCACAGACAACAAACATACGTACGTACTAGCGGCGATACAAAATATTTTTAAGAGTGGCGCCAGAATTTTTGCACTTTTTTTTCAGGAGCTTTTTTTTTTCCTCAATTTTTAAACAAAAGAACAAAAAACATTCAAACGGAGCGTGGAGCGGTAGGGTGGTTAGAGGACTAGCTTCCTGTGGCTAAGTTACTGATTTCGAAACCCTGTAGTGTTCTGCTTCAGTCTATCCAGTTGCAAATGGGTACCTGGTTCTGCTCCTGAGCTATAATAGAAGGCAAAGGCAGCGAGGAAGGCAAGCTCAAACAGCTGAGGCTTAGTATAGTGGTGTCTGTAACACTTCACTCCCATTCGGCAGTATCTGCTACAGGACTACCCTTACCTAATCAAGTCCATACACATTATTATTGTTATTGGCGTTTTGTCTCTTGTTGGCGAAGTACGCCCCGTTCAACCTAGACATGAGGTCCGTCGGTTACATTAAACGCATCTACAAATATAAAAAAACCTTGTGGTCTGGTCTGAATTTAAAATACATACACATACAGGTGAGATATGGGTACACACATACAGGTGAGATATGGGTACACACATACAGGTGAGATATGGGTACACACATACAGGTGAGATATGGGTACACACATTTAAGGGATAAAGATGACATAGAACCAGGTTTAGTGGATGGCACAGTACAGGGAACTTCGATTTCTTTTATTGAACGCCTTTTCAATATGGATGCTGAAAAAGTGATGATGATGATGATGCTGGTGGCGATGACAATGATGATGATGATTATTCAAATAGACGTCCACATTTCGGAGGCTGCTCCTAAATCGTCAGAAAACGTCTAATGCTACACTCTGTACGAATGTAAAGGCCGATGACTGTCAGGTTAAAGTTGGCAAATAGAAATCCATGTTATAGAAGGGAGGTCGTAGGGGTATAGTTGCAGCCTGAAAATTAGCGTCAAACAGTACTAGCCTTTCTAACGAAAGTTCCAGTTACGTGTCATCAGCTCAATGTCATTCAACAAACTTAAGTCAAGTTTTCCTGTTATGTGTCATCAGCTCAATGTCATTCAACAAACTTGAGTCAAGTTTTCCTGTCATGTGTCATCAGCTCAATGTCATTCAAAAAAACTTGAGTCAAGTTTCCTGTTATGTGTCATCAGCTCAATGTCATTCAACAAACTTGAGTCAAGTTTTCCTGTCATGTGTCATCAGCTCAATGTCATTCAAAAAACTTGAGTCAAGTTTTCCTGTCATGTGTCATCAGCTCAATGTCATTCAACAAACTTGAGTCAAGTTTTCCTGTCATGTGTCATCAGCTCAATGTCATTCAACAAACTTGAGTCAAGTTTTCCTGTCATGTGTCATCAGCTCAATGTCATTCAACAAACTTGAGTCAAGTTTTCCTGTTATGTGTCATCAGCTCAATGTCATTCAACAAACTTGAGTCAAGTTTTCCTGTCATGTGTCATCAGCTCAATGTCATTCAAACAAACTTGAGTCAAGTTTTCCTGTCATGTATCATCAGCTCAATGTCATTCAACAAACTTGAGTCAAGTTTTCCTGTTATGTGTCATCAGCTCAATGTCATTAAAAAAAACTTGAGTCAAGTTTCCTGTCATGTGTCATCAGCTCAATGTCATTCAACAGACTTGAGTCAAGTTTTCCTGTTATGTGTCATCAGCTCAATGTCATTAAAAAAACTTGAGTCAAGTTTTCCTGTCATGTGTCATCAGCTCAATGTCATTCAACAGACTTGAGTCAAGTTTTCCTGTCATGTGTCATCAGCTCAATGCCATTCAACAAACTTGAGTCAAGTTTTCCTGTTATGTGTCATCAGCTCAATGTCATTCAACAAACTTGAGTCAAGTTTTCCTGTCATATGACATCAGCTCAATGTCATTCAACAAACTTGAGTCAAGTTTTCCTGTCATGTGTCATCAGCTCAATGTCATTCAACAAACTTGAGTCAAGTTTTCCATGTCATGTGTCATCAAGCTCATCAAAGTCATTCAACAAACTTGAGTCAAGTTTTCCTGAGATGTGTCAGCTCAATGCTCAACAAATGTCATTCAAGCTCAAACATTGAGTCAAGTTTTTCCTGTCATGTGTCATCAGCTCAATGTCATTCAACAAACTTGAGTCAAGTTTTTCCTGTCATGTGTCATCAGCTCAATGTCATTCAACAAACTTGAGTCAAGTTTTCCTGTCATGTGTCATCAGCTCAATGTCATTCAACAAACTTGAGTCAAGTTTTCCTGTCATGTGTCATCAGCTCAATGTTATTCAGCAAACTTGAGTCAAGTTTTCCTGTCATGTGTCATCAGCTCAATGTCATTCAACAAACTTGAGTCAAGTTTTCCTGTCATGTGTCATCAGCTCAATGTCATTCAATGTCTTCCTCATCCCTTTTTACTTCTGTCTCCAGTTGTCTTCTCCGTGTGTATGTGGTTATCTCCACCTGTCGAAACCTTGTTCATTTAGTGTACGAACATTCCAGGTGTCAAATGTGGAGATTTTCAATAAAGATAAAAAGATGACTTCGCAAACACCTTTCTCTGTGTGTTGCGCCATGAGCTTCCACAATACAGGACCTTCCACCGTCTTCGGTGACCGAGCAGAATTTAAATTATTTACTTCGGTTGTTGCTGAACTTTTTGCGTCTTAACGGTTCTACATGATGATGAGATAGCCGGCCCCGTGCCCAGCCTCCATGGTTGCCTTTTACGGCATGCATGGCAGGATACGCAGGATCCGATTAGCAGAGTGGTTAGAGTGCTAGCATCTCGCGGCAAAAGTACCGGGTTCGAAATACGGTTTCGTCACGCTCAAGTCTACCAGCTATATATGGGTACTTCACTCTGCTCCTGAATGAGGGAAGGCAAAGGCAATGATTAAGGGAAACTGTTCACCACACCTCTCGAAGCTGGACATAATATGATGAAGTCTCCAACACTTCACTCCCCTACATCAGTATCATCTATGAGACTACCAACCATGGACAGGATACAGCGTTAAAATTCTCTTCTGTTGGGTCCTGATAACACACTCGTGGTTATGACATGTGTCAGCAAATTTCTGTCCAAATAACACTTATATTCTGTCTCCTCCCAGCGCCATCTCATTTAACAAGTCTCAAAACCCTCCCTAAGATAACATAATATACCTCCTCAGAGTGTCTTTCCAAATCATCGATGTCATTATCACTTGGCAGACGTTTGTTGAAGGCGTCTGCTCATTTGGGAGTTGAAAGGTGAAAGATGAGAGTTGAAAGGTCAAAAGAAGAAGAAGATTAATAATTATCCTTCTGTTCCCAAGGAGCATAGGCCTTCCAACAAATTCATGCCGAGCCTTCCTTTCCTGTGCCATCTTTCCACATCTTTTTGATGCTTGTCGTGTCTCTTCCCCCCATGCGTTTTTTCGTCTCCCTTTACATCTCTTACCGAACGATAGCTCTGAAATATAACTGGGTAGACAAGAGATGTGAGCATGGGACTGGCTACATCATAATGTGAAACAAATGACTACAGAAACCACTACTGTAAGAACACATGGTTGTGTTGATACAGTTTTATTTGAAGGGGGTCAGTTGCAGTAATGGTTGTAAGCTCTATAAGGAATGAAATGGGAAAAGAAAAATACACAGAAGAGATGATTTTGAGCGTCTTTTCTTTTGTATATACATCCATTATTTTTGTACGTAGGTTCATAGTGTTGGACTGAAAAATCATCATTAACTGAAAGTGCTGTCAGCAAGAAAAAACAACACAAGAGTTGATCACAACGAAGAGACAAAAAAAATTGGTTGTGAACAAAAAGACATTCTGCCTCCCAGCTCATTTCCTTCCCTTTTTGTTCCTTGTGGAGCACGTGACAACCACAGCAGTTTGTTCATTTTCAGGAAGCCTGTCTCAAGGCGATCATGTGCCGTCGTAGCCATGGGTTAACGCCATGATGTTACCAGCCCCATGCACTACCTTATAATGTATGCCTCCTTCGACAAGCCTAGGTAGCAGTAGACGTAGTCATCCCGTCCCTCACCAGAAACTACACGGGATAGTACCTTCATGGAAGGAGATAGTAAATACTTGGAGATCCATTACAGCCAAACTTCAATGCGAAGATGGCGCATTTCTGATACGACATCGGATACCTTAGTATCGACTTGTACAGATCGATAAATAAAACCATATCTCGTGTATCTTTTCATTAAACCAAGGTAAAGTATGTAGATTCTGAAACATATAGACAGTTCTAACACACAACCTGTCAAAACAGAATTGTGTAAGGTGTCTCACTGTTCCCACGATCCTGATGAAACTAAGCAATTCTTTGCTTTTATAATTTGCTTACGGAGGAAGTATTTACCTAACAATCACGACAGGCGTCCCCGAGAATTGCCGAGTAAACTGTTCTGCATGCGAGCGAGTTGACTCGTGCGATCTGCCAAGGATAGTTAAAGTTACAGCGAAACACAAGTAAACTATTTCATTTGCACCTTCTCCAGCATTTCTCAGGGTCAGCTGGTCGCGCGCTTGAACTCAAGGACGAGAAGATGCTATGGGCTTTCATTTTGTTTTTTCACTGTGTGTTTTCTGGACAAAAGGTACCTTTCTACTTTACCTGTCTGGTAAACAATCAGAGACAGGTAGTCAGAGATGTGCTGTGACCCTTGGCGAAGGTGGACAAGTCTGACCAATCCTTGAACTGAACCTCTGACCCTGGCTGTCTTGTACCATTTAATCCCCGCACCGAGTAATTACTTCGTTTAGTGTTCTTGCCAGATTGGCTCAAGCGGTGTGTGTCCTTCTCCAGCAGTGATCGTAGAACATCAGAAGCCAAATCTAAGGGTTAATGTTATTGGATGTTTTGTGCAGTATAAGAAGTTATATCGTTCAGGCAAGAATATAATATTCACTTCCCAGCAAAACTGGATTTTGTATGACCAGCACATAGACATTATAGCGCGCAGTCAATTGCTACTCGAGTTAATAGCTTATTTTTTATAGCTGAGTAGTTAACGCGTATTTTAAAAATGTATTAACTGCTTCATAGTTCGAAGTTCAGAACATGTTTCTTAAAAGTAGTCGTAACTGCTTAATTATAATGATTTGTGCTGGAGATAGCGGTACGCTCGGTTAAGACGTGGATACACTGTAGTAATGTCAAGCAGATTGATTGATAGGACAACTTAAAACTAAGTGCCACACTTAAATTATTGTTCCCCACACTGACAGTGGCGTGTCTTAAACAGTGACAGTACATGGCCAATGGTGAAAGACGCAATCGTAAGTATGTCAATTGTTCTAATAAAGAATTGATTTTTGCGCAAAAAAATTACATTTTCGCTTATAGAAATATTATAAGGGACAAAGCATTATTGATCAACAAAACAAAAAAATATTGAAGAACTTAATAAAACAATGAGCCACAGCGAAAAACGTTGAAAGATCATTGAAAAAGAGGAAAAGGGGTAAAAAATGGAAAAGGGGGTGGGGTGAAAATAATAAAAAATTATTACAGGAGAAGATATATCTTAATAGATTTTCGCATGCGCAGATTTACAAAATATTTTGTTGATTAGTATCAATAATTTCTTTTATGCACATGTATTTATGGTTTTATTTTACTGATATAGTCATTACAAATTCTAATTGATCGTACTTACGAGACAAGACAGTTGAGCTGATCTTGACTTTACAATCTGGTAATGTTTAGGTCATTTTACAACAGATTCTGTCTGTCACATGTTTGACCCCTGCAAGTTTTTTGATAATAATCTCTTGTTTCTCCTCTGCCTGAAGTTACAATGCATGCTGGGCCATAAGTGATCACGTCTCTTCACCACGACCTCCCTGAACCCAGTGATTTTAATCAGTTCTGTTTTTTAATACTACTTCTAAGCTGAGATGTTAAGCTGTCTAAATCATCTTTTCTTTTTGTCGTCCTTTTTATTAATTTTATTTTTTCATTATTTTTTTCTTCTTCTTCTGTGTTCGTCCTGAAAAGGGACGTTTGTTGAATTTGAATTGTGTGGCGTTTACAGCGAAGCTGCGATATTTTGCGCCTTTCGGCCGACAAATCCGACTTCAGCGCGGTATTTGTTGGACCGGGTTAGCCTTTCCCCTCTTCGATCCCTACTTACTCAGCCAGAACTGCAGTGATGCTGCCTGTTTCCAGGTTCCACCACTTGGAGGTGGAGTAGGGTCTTAGTCAGCTCTAGTTCGGCTGACCATGACGCAAGCAGTACTAGCTATGGGGTCACTAACTGCATTCCTTACTGTTGACCACGTCTTAGGTCCCTTGTTTCATCAGTCTCTTTCCTGTTTTTACAAAGTTTTTTATGCTTTCCTGTCGTTACAATGATATTTATGCTGTCCTGATGATACCAATATATTTAGGCTATGCTGTTGTTACACATAAATTTAGGTTTTCCTGTTGTTATATATATTTAGGCTTTCCTGTTGTTACATTATATTTAGGCTTTCCTGTTGTTACATATATTTAGACTTTCCTGTTGTTACATTATATTTAGGCTGTACTGTTCACGTAACAAGCATAATAAAGTGGATTATTTCCTTCAGATATGTGTAATAAGTTTCCGTCTGCCACTAACTTCTTTCATGACATCCTCATTACTTTTTGCTAGCTTGTCCTTGGTATTTATTACGGCCTACCACATCCAAGGAAGGCAGTAGGCGCGCAACTTTCCAACTCCTGGCTCGGGGATGCGAGGCGTGATAAAAATTAACAATACGGCACTTTAATTGTAATGGGTACACTTTAAACCAGCCTTTCTCGACATTTTTAATTCTGGAGGAACCCTTGAAATAATTGTCAGACCCTGAATTACAAATGATGATATATAATCTACAGCGCACAGTACCTTAGCGTGATCAGTAAGTTGTAAATATAATATCCCCCTGAAATTTGTCACTGCTCTTTTGAGTAGCAGAATGATTTTTTTTTTTTTCTGTGGATCTGTTTATTTTGTCCAACTTAGCCAGGCCCAACGTTCTTGTTGTGCCGGTTACCCCTACCTCCATAACGAATATAAAGCTATAATGCATAGTCTCTAGTGTGTAGGCAGAGTATTACTTCAGTTTACCATTTTTTTTTAAATTTCCCACCTGCTTTTTTGTTTACCTTTATCCAGTAGCTCCTAAAAGTCTTATCACAAATTTTCTACTCTACACGATGCTAACGAAAATATTGGTATGTGCAAGCAGTTCAACATGGTCCTGTTGCGCACTGCCATACGGGGCTGCTCGGTTACTGCCCACCACTGCGAGTTGCTAACATCACACAGGCGCGTAATAAAGTTGTTAAAAAAGCGACGTTTATTTTTTCCCTTGTCACATCTCTCCCGGAAAAACCCACTAGCGACCTCTCGCGGAACCCTAGGGTTCCGAATGGAACCCTGTTTTGAGAAACTACCATATTTGAAACCCTTTAACTATAATCTAATGGAGGGGCTTGTCTGTGCTCATAAGTCGCTGTAGCTTCAATAGTGTATATTTAAAGCGGTTGCAGTTAAAAGAGCGTCCGATTGACATAGTGATTAGAGCGCTGGTCTTTTGTGGGCAAAGCTTCCGGGTTCGATTCACGGTTATCATTGCGCTCCAGTCTAACCTACTGTAATTGGGTAGTATTGTTACCTGGGTTTTGCTCTTGAGCTAGGTAAGGAAAAGGCAGCGAAAATGGAACTGATCACCCTACCTCTCGATGCTGAACCTAGTACAGCGAAGTCTCTAACACTTTACTCCCCTGCTGGCAGTATTATCACGCTTAGTTGGACTACTATGGTATTCCTATAACATGTATCTGTAAACCCACATCTCTGGAAACCTCTTGGACGTTTCCTGTGCTTGTCTATATAATAGAGTCCATGGACTCAACTTCCATATGTGTCATGATTTGCACTCTACGTAAAACACTAAATGAGATTTCTCTGGTCCATGTCATTGACGGAAGACTGTGTTGTATATAATTACTGTTTATCGTTTATAAAAACGGCTGCTTCTCCTCGGGCTATTTTGCACATGGTTGCTTTTGGACTGAATTATCAGCGTAAATCCAGTTCGACTTATACCTGCGTAAGCTTTCATTGTATTTTACAGTGTACGGCCCTGAAACATCAGGTGAACCCAGACACATCCACTTGCCCAACAAACCTTGTTATATCTGTTTGAAATAATTTCTATGTGGTTATTGATTTCTCTTTATAGCTGCTGCTTCTGTTGCCCGTTAACGTCTTTATTATTCTTCATGTTCTTTCTTTGTTTATCAGGATAAGTTGGAGCTGCACTTTTAACAATTAGAGGGAGCCGCGTGCTAGCGTAGAGTGGTTACCAACACCGCTCTGGCGATCCGGGTGATCCAGGATCAAACCCGGGCGACGGCATTTGAGGATTTTTCGTTCGACCGGGATGGATTTGGACTGGATTAACTCGAGACCTTTGGCGAGATCATTTTGGAAGGGTATTATTGTGGTCGTCGACCAGGGATGTGTGCGGCTCTGAGCCGACACTGGGCTTGTTAATGAGGTACCTCCATAATCGGACGAGAGTGATTGTGCCCTGACAATGGCGCGAGGGTCATAAAATGCCATCTAACAGCTTTGATGGTTTATAGATAGTGGTTAATCGCGTATTGGGAAGGTGAATGTACGTTTATAATTATATGGCACTTTGAGGCTTTAAGTGTTTGCATGGGTTTTAAGTATTCGGGGGAAACGAGAAACAAGGTGTACTCTATAAACTCTTCTTCGCTAACACTCATCGCTTACTTGTTAGCCACGTTCACACCAGTGTGCATCATCGGCTCGTGCTAACTTTTAGAAATAAACCACCAAGTTTAATTTCCCCGTAGTTGACTTCACCATTTCATCAAAAATCAGCCACTTTTACAATTGATTTTCTTATTTTGAACGTTAAACCATTTTTCTCCATTGGACTTTCCCCCTTTTGTTCTAATAGTGGCCACGCGTTTTTCGGAGTTTTAAAACTGGTTTAGTTTTGTTCGTCCCCCTTCTGAGTTCGCGGTGTGAGAAAAATCGGAAAGGGCGTGAGTAGAAAGATGTATGAATTATTTATCCATGGTCTTTTTATGTCGGGCCCCTACTGAAGCGAAGGTTACGTGGTTGTTTTCAATCTTAAATATTCGTCGAATAGTTTTTAATTTCCTTATGGTGAAAGCGACTGAAACTGTCATGCCTGTTGGTGGGGACTCTGTTTCTGGTGATCGGATTACTTCCCTGGATATGTTATTTGTGCCAGTTCAATATTACTACGCCCCTGCCATTGAGCTGTCTAAAATTCTATGTCACATTTAGAGGTTTACCTTTGTTTGATAAAAGTTATTAAAGACCCAATTCTAACGGATCTTCAGTTTTAAGCGCAATTGCTCCCAGATGCACTTAAATACAGTTTAATGATGTTAATACAAATAGCGCTGTAAAACTGAAGATGAGCCCTCAACTTACAACACGGAGCTCATGAATGTTGTTAAGGATTAAGGAATTTTGCCCGAATCTGACAACTCGTTATAGGATTAACAATTTGCTCAATGCAAGATATGAGAATTTATGAACTGGACTTTGTTTCCTTACTTTCAGATTGGTTTTAAATGTTAGAATAACTGCCCGGCTAGGCGGGGTTTGTCGGCCACGGAATGGTCCGGGGTTCAAATCCTGGGTAAGCCACTCATGTCTGTTGTTTTTCTGTATGTCTAGTGTTTTACTTCTTTATTTCTACGAAGTGCACTGATGTGGTGGGGTTTAAATGTTATTACAGATTTGTTGGTTAAGAAATCTTAAGTGTACTGAATGAGGTCAAGATCTAGTTGAAGGTCCATAGTCAATATAATGGTAAATATTAGAAGTAAATTTTTCCAGGGACCCTTTCTACTATATCTACCATGACTGCTATGATATCATTCGGACTTTATTCTTGATAGACTTATTAAGATGGAACTACAAAGGTTTGGTGACATGCATCTAGGGTTTTGAAATGTAGTGTAAGGTTGCATTAACCAACTAAACATATAAACAATTACACAACTTATTTTATTTATCTAATAGGAAACAGAACAACGTTGAACCCAAGACAATCACCTACAAAAACTACACTTTTAAAAGGCTATCTTTAGTAAAGTAAATGTGGTTGTTGAAAGTTAAAAGAAGTTTTACAATTTTTTTGTCTCTGAATCTGATTTATTGGGAAGATCAGGGACTGACAATTCAAAGTGAAAATCATAGAATTTAGTATTACATCAATCAAATTTATACCAATGGATCTCTATGTCCATAATACATAATATTTATTACTATAAGGGTTTTGTAGTTAGTATTGTTTAACTGAGGTTGACTTTCTAGATTATCAACTGGTTGGATTGTTTACTATTCATCATCTCTGCATGTTGTTTGTAAGTTTTTATGGAACACTGATTGAATGTTTATATCACTATTCTCAGTCTCTTTTCTAATTATAATGTTAGTTTAGTGAGCGACCAGGTTGCCGAAACATGCACCTAACTTGGTAATATGATGTAGGAATCTTACTGCACTCCGCTGAACGACAAACTTCAGCTCCCAACTTCTTCATGAATGACAGCGGTGGTTTACAGCTTGTCTTTGTGCGCGAACTCAAATGCTATCATGTAAGATGACTGTAGTTGCGAATGAATATATCGGCCCACTGTAGTCTGGTGCTCACACCAGTTATTATTGACAGCAAACAAAACCCTCTGAGAATTAGTTTGGATATGCCTCCTCGTAATCAAACAGCTTACCTATTACTCAAAACAGTCGCAGGCCACAGTTTCACCAAACAAAAACATTGCAAGATCAGCTCTTTCGGTACAATCCCTTTCACAGTTTTAATTTTGATATTGTGACAGGTATGCAAGTTACTCCTCTCCCCTAAATAGTTACAACGCCTCTGGCAATTCCAGCAATAATCGTGATGTTGTCCATACAATAGGAATAGGTATTACTGCTCACCTGATGATAATCCTATATAGTATTTAGTTTGTCTACACCTCTAGGAGAGATAGTCTTTCATATGGCTGCAAAAATAAACTATCTCTAGACTCTGTTTTTACGCGAGGTCTTGCCATAGAACTTACCTTTACTTATAGTACGTATTGTTTGTATCTCACATTCAAATTGCTATTTTGGCAAATAAAAATATTATAGAAAAATCATATCTTACCACAGATGCAAGGAAATATAAACAAGTCAAAACGATGATAGGCAATAGAAATTGGCTACTTTTTCGATCTTGCACCTATGTCCAGGCTTTTCCTATGTTAGAAAAATTCTCCGCCTGCTCTCAAAACGTACTTTGATTTTTTCCCAGAAATTTTATTTTCAATAAAAGGCAGTTAACCGGACGCTTCTGGAACTTGAATATCAAACGTTCTAACCAATCAGGCCATGTTTACATAGAGCCTTTGAAAAATCAAAACAATCCATTCCTATACGTTTCCAATTAACAAAACAATATTTGTATTTCCAGGGTCTCCCAATGAGACTGTTTCCGCCTTGACATACGTTTCTACAGCCAGAATCAAATCGTATCTAACTTGTTGGCCTCATTTCCCCGCAAAGACAGTGCTTTACCAAACATGGACCATAAAAAATTAAGCAGATATGACTTTTGTGCTGTTCAGTCAACTCACACTATAGTAAGATTTGGCTTATGAATTTGTTAATTAATGGGACTATTACTGTGCGAGGAAAACACAAACAGGTATTCTTTGTCAGGCTAAGTCCTGTGGTTAGCAATAAAACATATAAGTTTAATGAGGGTCTGAAGCTGGACTTCGTTAAAAATAATTTTTCTATGATGTCGTGGTATTTGCTTACCACCGTTCACTTCCATACTAGGGGATGTCTTCTGTACTTACGATAGGAAATTTCGTCATTTCCATAATAAGAGTAAAGTCGTTTCTAGTCGGACTCATTTGTCGTTACATGTTCTAAACTTTTTATCGTAGGGTTTTGAGGTGTCAAACAATGGTTGACTAAATGGCACATGGCTTTTGCCACTTGCTAGTATTGCAAGCTTTTAGTTTAAAAATCAAATGCGAAACACGTGAATTTAGCATTTTATTTTTCCTTGCACCCCTCCTCGTTTCCCAATGCATTTTTAGGCGACAGCAATTTTCCTTAGATCTAGGAAAAAGTGATTATGTCAAGGACGAATTTGAAAAATTTGGTGTACACGTTTTGTTTCGGACTATTCGTATAGCAGAATAATCTGAAGGCGTAGGCGATTAGGCCAAAACACAAACCAACAGATTCTGTACCCCCCCACAACAATTACTTTTGTACTTTCTTTTATCTTTTCCTTTTAATGGCCCGATATTGTTATATTTATTAATTTAGATTATTGTATTTAGAAAATTCACATACAACCTGATATAACATCCTTTAATATGTTTGTTTCAAATATTAATTTACTTGTTTACAGCCTCGGGTTTCCATGAACTTATGTGTAAATAAATGTCTTCGCTACAATACTGAAAACCTACCATCTGTCCTGTTCTCACTTGTTCTAAAGTGCTACTATCATTTAATGGACCACTAGTATTTAAGGTCCTGTGTCTTTGTTGGGACTGGCCTGTTACTGCATTTGATTGGGAAACACACAGAAGTGAATTGTGTCACTTAATAGGCTAGCCTATACTGCCCATGTTTGGACTTCCGGTGTCGTGTATTGCAGTTCTGTACTAATGACCTGTCATGAAACATCATTTTTGTGATGCGTAGATGGCAGGGAGAATAGTGTGATTCGCTTGCATGGCTAGGCGGGGTTGTCGCACGGAAGGTCCTGGGGTTCAAATCCTGGGTTAAGCCACTTCATGTCTGTTGTTTTTCTGTTGTCTAGTGTTCTACTTTCTTTATTTCATTACGAGTGCCCTGATAACATACCTTTATATTTGTTTACATATTAATTTGACATTGTTAGATAGTATGGTAAAACCACTCACATCGTGTCTAAAT
The DNA here is from genome assembly GCA_024509875.1 of Oreohelix idahoensis. NCBI lineage: Eukaryota > Metazoa > Mollusca > Gastropoda > Stylommatophora > Oreohelicidae > Oreohelix > Oreohelix idahoensis. Next base: position 147,096 of record JAMPIV010016712.1, read on the forward strand.
CAATTTCTTCTTTCGTTCTCATGTGACGTATTCTTTCCAGAACGTTGTCTCCATTACAGCTGCTCTGAACGCATCACGATTCTGGGCAAGTCGACCTGCATCAGCCAAAGACAAGTTCAGACTCTCTGTGATGTCCTGGGTCCACCGTCGTCTAGGTCGACCCCTTCCCCCTTTTTCCAGGGACCATGCCTTCCATCACTGTTTTTTCCAGACTATTATGTCTTTTTATATGACCGAAAAAATTTCAGCTTCCTTATTGCGATGGTATTTAGGAGCCAATGTTCCTGTACGTTTAGTGAGTGCAGTACTTCTCTGTTGGTCTTTTTTTCTGTCCAGGGTATTCTCAACATCCTTCTGTAGCATATCATTTCGAATGATGTAATCTTTTTTGCAACTGTTTTATTGAGTGTCCAAGTCTCGCAGCCGTATGTTGCTACTGGGAATATACATGCTCTGATCAGTTGTAACTTTGTTTCTTTGCTTGTGCCTTGCCATAGGTTTTTCATCTGTATTAGTTTATGTGAAGCAATTGCAAGTCTTCTTTTAATTTCTACTGCACAGTCGCCAGAGCTGTTAATGATTGATCCTAAGTATTCGAATTCATTGACACTTTCCAGTTCTTTGTTATCAATTTCAATTTCTGGTTTGGTCTTTACTTTGTCTGTTGTCAATACTTTGGTCTTCTTGGTGTTTAGGTATAGATTCTGGGCCTCGCTGTGTTTTTTGGTGGACAGAATTAATTGTTCAAGTCCTTATGGGTTGGTTGATAGGAGGACTGTGTCGTCAGCATATCTGATTTCCGGGATCTGGTACCCGCCGATGTTAAATGAGTCTGTTCTGGGTCATCTCTTACGTTTCTCACAATATTCTCGGCATAAATGTTAAACAGGTAAGGGGAAAGGGTACAGCCTTGTCTTACTCCTTTCTGTACTTTAAACCATTCTGATGTTTTCCCCTCTATTCTTACGGCTGCCTGTTGTTCTTGGTACAGCAGTGCGATGAGTTGTATAAGGTGGTTTGGAAATCTCATATTTTTCATAATAGCCCATAACTGCTGATGTTGTACACAATCGAAAGCTTGGTGTAATCAATGAAACAAGTATGTAGGTCAACGTTGAATTCTCTACACTTTTCTATGATGATCCTCATGTTGAATATATGATCTCTAGTGCCTCTACCTGGTCGAAAACCCGCCTGTACTTCGTTTATTTCTGTTTCTAGCTTTCGTTGCATCCTTTTCATTATGATTTGCAATAGTATTTTGCTGGCATGGCTTATAAGAGCTATAGTTCTGTAGTTTGTGCACAGTTTCAGGATGCCCTTATTTGGCAAGGGTATGTAGATTGATCTTTTCCATTCCTTGGGCCTAATACCGCTTTGCCAGATCTTGCAGCATAATGCATGGTATTTACGAGCGCTGCCTGCTCCTCCTGTCTGTATCATTTCAGCTGTTATTTCATCACAACCAGGAGATTTTCCACTTTTCAGGTGTTTGATTGCGTTTCGGACTTCCTCTATGCTAGGTTCTGGTTCACGTTCCGCTTCATTCATGACGTTGTTATCTGCCGCTTTGTTTATTTCCGTATACATTTCTTGACAGTACTCCTTCCATCTGTTCAGAATATCTTTACGTTCTGTTAGAGTGTCGCCTTTCTTGTCGTTTATTGCTCGAGGTGATGATTTAAAGTTGCTGTTCTTCAATGTTCTTACTTCAGAAAACATATTCTTACTCAATCCCTGTTCGCGCATTTCCTCTATTTTCCTGCAGGTGTCGTTTATGTATTGTTGTTTGTCTGTCTGACTCGTTTTTTAATCTGCTTTGTGTATTCCTTGTACAACTCCTGATTTTCTGTATCTTTTTTGGACTTCATTTTTCTTCTCTCTACCACCAACTTCAGTGTTTCGTCTGAGATGTATTCTCGTCTCTTTATACTTTTTTTTTTAGGAATTAACCTCTGTGCATTTGCTAATATAAAATCTACTGATGTTATTGGCAAGTTCATCTGGTGTCATCTCCTCCTGTACTGCCATAAGAATGTCAAATTTGTTCTGGAATATCGACACTGTAACTCTTCTGGTATGGCGCTTGTGTCATAACGATATTACTTTGTCGCTTGTAAAACGCCTGTTTTTTCAATTTGATCTTGAAGCTTTGCAGCAAGAAGTTCATGGTCGGAGTCACAGTCTGCTCCTGGGAGCGTCTTTGATGGATGAGATACAAGATCGACACCTGGGTTGTATTAAGATGTAATCTTTTTGGTTCTTGCTTTTCTCGTCCGGTGACGTCCAATGTATATAATCTTCTAGGGTGTTGCATGAAAAGAGTATTTGTAATGACTAGGTTGTCTTTCTAGGCAGAATGTTGTCAAGCGTTCTCCTCTCTCATCTTTCTCTGACCCAATCCAATAACTTCCTTTTCACTCTTTTTTCATGTTCTAATCTTTCGTTTTTCCAACTTTGGCATTAAAAATCTCCCATTATTATCCTAATAATTCTTGCTTATTTGCTTTCTCTAATGAGTATCGTTGCAGTTCATTGTAAAATCTTCAATTTCCATGTTCTTTCAGCAGCTTGTCGTTGGACGGCATATGTTTTGTGTAATTGTGATATTCTTTCTTTTTCCTTTCAGTTGATTGTGACAATGCGGGTCATTTTTGGGACTTTATATTCCTAATAGGGAGGGCAGTGTCCTTTTTAGACAGGTAGAAGCGACGGACGCCACTCTGACCTCCTCTCTCTTTGCATTGAGTATATGAATGGTCCTTCCCTGATGGAATGAAAAGTGTCCCTGTGATCCGACCATCTGTAGCTCTGAAGATGCCCAGGATATCGATGTTTAGTCCTTTCCATCTCGTTTCTTCACTAATGTATTTCTTCTTTCAAAGCCCTCAAATATTGACTAAACGTTGTCACAAATGCTGGGATGAAACTAGGTATCAACTGAACCGAGAGAACACATTATTGGCTATGGTTCGATTTTGCGAAATTTTCAAATAAAACACCACGTAACCAATATTCTCAAACATCCCACGATAACACAAGCAAGGGCATCATGAATGCATCCATATCAATTCCACCGTTCTTGCACATCTTTAATTTCCGGGCTTACTTCAATTTATATCAATATTCTTCTCATACAACTGCCTGTCAATAATTTTTCCTATGCGTGTCCACTGTTCAAAAATTTGCTTTATTTCAAAGTTCTCCATACTAATTTTATATTTTTTTAATTATTCTTTTCCATTATCAATCGGGAAATGGCTTCCCGGGCAACAACTAGGTTCGCTATATCAATCCATTATCGGGGTATTTAGGCGTCCCGAAGAAAGAAACCAAATTCTCTATTTCTCTTTAACATAATTTCTACTTATAATTTTCCGGTTATTCAGGCGGGATTTAGCGTCCCGGACATATCATTTACTTTCATCTATTGATATGTCCATCATTTCCATTCATCTGGGAATTATCATACCGCAATCAATATACATTTTGAATTTTGGCTACTTATTATGCTTATAGTTTAAAGCACATTTTGGTTTACCACATTCTGTTGAATACATACTTCGTTGGGCTGGACATACGAAGCCATAGGATAGAAAACACATCTAGGACGCTGTGGCCGTTCACACATCCAACTCCTTTTTTCATCAGCCCTTAGTTAACTCATCTATCATAGTAAAACTGCCACTTCTTGTTCTTTCTTACATTCAGTTGAAGTACGATATGATGTGACAAAAACTCGGTGTTAATAATAATTTGCCGCGATAGAAATCACACCATGAAGTAGCCTCAACAAATGTGTTAGAGCAGATTTACTGCAAAGTGGACCGATATGAAAAAAAAAAAATTAAAAAGATGATTCGTCTTTCTAGGACAAAAGACAAAGAAAGTAGCCAACGTTGCGACCACAAGACTTTCGTCAGAGAAAGGAATTCCCTCTCATCTTCTGCATAGTTCAAATATATAAATTAAAAAATATGGTATGAAATTAGTTTTACAAGTAAACGGTACACATGAGACAAGGGACGTTTCGGGTTTTACCCTTCGTCAGCCACAGTTACGAACAGGTGACAAGGACAGGAACTACATATAGGTAATACAAAGGTCTATGATGATGAGGAAAACGTCAAATGAGCGATACAACAGATGATTGCGTTGACGAATGTGCAAGTGAAGACTTGAAACCGAAGGGTTACGAAATGAAAGAAAGCAACAACAACAAAAAAAAAAAAAACAAACAAACAAATAAACAAAGTAAGAAACGAGGTTCATCAAGATGACACCGTCATTTCACCACAATTAACTGACTATAGCAAGGGAATCCTCCTGCATAAAGCTATGTGTTTCCTCTACACCTTCTTAACCTTCATCCAAGTTCTTACTATTTCTCTAAAATTTCAGTATTTGTTTATATCAGCAGCTGAATGAAAATAGATCCAACACATTTTAGGTGACGGAAGCAACAGCGTAGGAATATACAAAATGTTACATTTATTCACCCCTTGATGTCTCCGATTGGTCGAGAAAATATGTGCCTAACAAGCTTATTTCCCAAAATCTCCCTGTATGGGCGTGTAAAACGGGGGATATGTTACGTTCTTCTTTAACCTTTACATTTATTCTATTGACATTCGTAGAACCTCTAGTTTATTAAATAACCGTATTCTATTTAGAGTATGTTTTTCGTTCACCTACAATACAAATGTGTTTACACAAACATCCCATTAATTGTATAGGAAAAAAAAATCAAACATGAGCCTGACAGTGTTGGAATCCTTTCGTCTTTTCTCTTCTTCCTCGTTCGCCCTAAAAGACGGTGGCTGCTTTTTGTCATGTTTTACCGCCGTAAGCTGTGATTATCTGGCACCTTTTGGTCGCCCACATCCGAACTTCAGGCACAGGCTATTTTTTTTGACCGGGTTTGCTTTGCCCTCTGCGATTCCTAACTCGCTCAAGCCAGACTGCACTGCGGCAGGACTTTTCCAGGACACACCACGCTGAGAGTGGAGTACGGTTTCTTGGGTATCCTGAAGAGTTCTTAGTTTACAGTTTCTATTTAGTTTGTTGAGCTGAAACTAGACTGAGACTACCTTGCTTGTCAAAAAACGATTTAGGTATTTGGCTTTTAAGTTTAAATAAGATGGGGTAGCCAGTTTCCCATGTCCCAATACCCTCCTGGTTTACCTTCTACGGGCGATGCTGTGTAACCAAGGAGCTCGAGTGGCAGAGAAATCAGGTTTCAAACATCGCATCATCAGTGAAATTAAACGGACTTTTAAATTTAAATCAAAGGGGCGAAAATCCATGACTTATAAATTTATAATTAATAAAAGGGCGATATCCATAATACACTGAAGTAGCGGATCAACAGCAATGTTTTTAACGCCCTTGAGACAAAAGTGCTGACTCAAGTTTGGAGTTCAGTTTTTTTTTACAGGGAGTTCATAAACTACGCAATAGTAAATTGCACGCACGGGCAATTTATATATCGATCGATGAGTGAACGATTTTGAGACAAGACAACCAGGTACGTTGAGTTTGACCAACATATGATAAACTGTTTAGTACATGACAAGAACGATAGACAGCAGCTAGTCCTGAGAAGTAGGAAACAATAGACCTTGGTAAATTTTCATCCCTGGCGGTCAGGCCAGTATCATCTAAGATATGCCAAGTTGAACAGGAAAAATATCAGAACATTTTGTAAAGACAATGTTGCCATATGAAGAATTTTAGAGGGCAGAAAAATATTGACAGCAGTAGTTTTCCAAGTCGTGACCACCAGAGCAAAAATAGAGACAGCTAGAGCTACTGAAGCAGCATGAGTGAACGAGAGAGCAAGACATTTGTATAAATAATTGAATTGAATTTGTTGCTGTACCAACTGCCACCCTTAAGTGAAGGTTGGGCTCATCATTTCACCTTCACCACTTTATTTTGTGTAAATAAAGTATCACCATTATTTCCTACTGCTGTCCGAGTGAAGTCCTTCGCCAACTCGTGACATCATTCACCATTTTGTCAGTTGTGAACTGTTGTCGTATATTGAGAGAAAGCAGAAGTTTAACACCACCATACATAAATAAGCTGCCTACTGTTAGGGTAGTGATACGAACCCTATACGATCAACAATAAGCCATAATAGAGAAGTAGGGAATAGTAGACACTCATCATCATCATCATCATCAGCATACACGGCCACACTTGGTAGGAGACAGTGTTTCTATTCTTTACTTCCCGAACGAGTTTACAGTAACAGGAACCAATAATTGGATAAAGTCAAAGAAGAATAAAATTATGACATATTACGTAGGAAGAACACACTTTATTGAAGTTTCATGACAAGATCACCAACGTGGAACTGAAGACAAAAACCTAGACAAGCGCAACTTGAACAAGAGATTAGAAGAAGACGCTGGAGATAGATAGAACACTGCGGAAGCCTGCTGATATCATTACCAGGCAGTCACTATACTGGAATCACCATGGTAAAAGATGTAGAACTGGACACACACGTGAAGGGGATGAAGAAATAGAAAGACTTTGAGCTGATGGATGACACGGGGCATGAAGATTTTGCTTAAGTTTGTCGAAGGCCTATTCTCCTTGGGTAGGTGAAAGGTCAAGAAGACGAACAACAAAATTTTACGTCGTCGTTTTGAACGAAACAAAAATATCGGATGTAGCATTGTCTATAGAATTTTACAAGGGAGACAATTTCAATTAATTATGAAAGAAAGAGACCATTTGTTGTTTTATTCATAATATCGTATTTTCCTGAGGTGGCTGCTTTCTTTTTTTAATTTTTATAAACGATAATTTGTGATGTTTAATTTTTTGTTAAGATTAATTTTTTTTGGGGGGGAAAAGCTTTAATTGTTTTAAAACAAACAAAGTATATACAGAATAAATACACTTTTAGATTTTAACAGCTGTTTGCCTATGTTCAACAATTTATTCTTTCAAATGTATCACTCTAGCAGTGTAAGAATACAAAACTATAACGGTACCTTGTGTTTCCCAAATACCCTCAAGCGTCATGGGGCAGGGGGAAGGGAGAATTTCTGTTTGGGGCTACACGAGTGCGCGGTCCCATATTTAAGCCTGGCACCCGATGACCCCCACCTTAAAGCAAGTGCCAATATCCTGGTGAGCCACACACCAAGGTAACTTCCTTTCATGACTGAACAGGGGACAACACTGGGTGGTGTGCAATCATGGCATGGACATAAGCAGGGCTTTGGGGCGGAGCCTGGAGCAGTGGAGCAGCAGGTTTTTGCCCGAAGCTGGAGCAGAGAAAATTGTGACTGCTCCGCTGCTCCAGTTTCTTTTTTATTTTATTTTCAAACAATATGAATGATGTTACACTAACTCAATAGAAATGAAAAAAAATATTTAAAGGTTTATTTTATTTTCAAACAATATAAATGACGTTACACTAACTCAATAGAAATGAAATAAAATATTTAAAGGTTTATTTTATTTTATTATAATATATTTATATATATTTATATATATATATATATATATATATATATACATATATACATATATACATATATACATATATACAATTACATATATACATATATACATATATACACATATACATATATAGATATATACATATATACATATATACATATATACATATATACATATATACATATATACATATATATATAATATATATATTATATTATAATAAATATATAATCGTATATTATAATATATATATATATATATATATATTTTATATATATATAAATATATATATATATATTTAAAATGCTAGCCTGATTTATATATAATATATATATATATATATAATATATATATATATATATATATGATATCTATATTTATATTATATGTACGGTAGGGTAGTGGGGGTTGACTGTTTAACTCGAGAGTTATTAAGATTTTGATTACTAGAGCTAGCCTGCTAGAGGTGATGGATTTCTCTATAAGACTTACAGGAATTTTACCAGGTTCGGGATAAGCCTCTAAGATGTTTTATTTTTAGAGCAGATGGTTATTGTTTGTGTTGCACCTGCAGCGATTAGCTTTGGTATGATACTTTAGTAATTTGTATATGATGGCCACTTGCAAAAAACATATGATTCGTCAACAGCAATTTGTGTTCAAATGAAACAACTGTTTTATTTAACTTTCAAACAAGAACTGAGGTTAAGTAAAATGGTAACCACATCAAATTTTCATATTAGCATGTCGACATTTATAAACCAGCATGAAGGTTCAATATATTATTTCTAGGTTGCAACATTCCTTTTTCCCAACATCAGGATCTTCCTTTGTAAGCATATCTGTAAATTATATGCCTAGTTTTTTTCATTGTTGCACATCTTTGGAAACATAGCCCTACTTGGGTTATGACCGTCAGCTCTATCTTTTTTAAGTATGTTATGTTTTTCCTACTTACACAAAGTTTTGGAATCCATAAACACTTCCACAATTAATTGAATATACACAACTGTGTCTGAAGTTGATGTCCTCAACTGAAATCTACACTGATTAGACAAGGCATGTCCTTGCTTTCACGCTCTCAGTTCAATACTCCTAAAAACATGGCTTCGTCTCCCGTTCATTTCTGGGAAAAGGGAAAACTGAGCCTAGCCATTGGTTAGAAATCACGTGACTAACGCAACTCTGCAAGCGAAGCTTGGCCTAAAATAATGCGTGGCGTTTCCAAGCTAAAACTGGCCTAATTGAACATCTGCGTTAAGATTTTCTTTTATCTTCTGTTTCTATAAAAATTTATTTTATGTTAATATAGTCTATATCTGAAAACTCACGGTATACGCGGTTACATACAGATCCCGGGGCCCTGCAAATGTATCCCGTAGGGAGACATTTGTGTACTATCAAATCTTAAAAAAATTTATCCCAAAAAATTTCTTAAGTTCAATAAAATGTTCAGAAAAATTTAAAGTTCAAAAAAATTTTCTAAGTCCAAAAATAATTCGGAAAAATTTAAACTAATTCCTAAACTGGGTTCCTATATCTATGTGCGATCAACTTCTTTATAACAACTTAGGGATGGACATCAACTTCAAAAAATTTTTTTTAACTATCCAGCATTTTTCATCACATTTTTTAAATTGGCAACCCTGACCAACAAAAATATTCATTAAGTCATCACTCAAAAATATGGGGAGTGGCAACATTGGGAACATGAACAATAATATCCTATTTCATTATCATAATCCACATGCATGTTATTCCAACAATATAGTTGACACACTGTATTGGACATTGTGGGGGAAAACCTAATTCTATCTCTGTGTCCTCCGAGTGGTTCAAAATTTTATGTTATTTTCACTTCTGGTGTTCTAATAAGTTTTGGTCCTAACTTATTTATTGAGTAAGCACTCCATGTATTTTGTAGTAGAAAGTATTCCTGTTTTTTTTTTTTTTTTCAAAATATCCACATCATCTTTGCAAATGACGATCCAATTGTATAAGTCAGTTAATTTAACCGTGGTGATCCATCATGCTTTCTTTTGTTATTTATTATTGCATATGGGAAACAATTTCAGATCTGTACATAATCATTTTCAAACCTTAATGTAACAATTTATTCTGATAAGCAATTACAATGTACCAATTAAAATGATTAAAAATCTCATTACTTGTACTTGTTTCATTTATTTATTTTTTTGAAATAAACCTGGTATCCTTGACAAATATGTATCTGTTATCACTTGTTTATCCTTGTATACCATTTTGTATTTCCTTTTTTATTTTTTTTTGTTTTTTTTAAATCCCTTATTTTCCACTATATATGTGGTGCTCCAATATTTTATAGGTGTGGACCTTTCCTAGTTCTTCTTGTTTTATACTGGGAATTCATCAGTATTGACTTTCAATGTATGACATCTAACAATATATTTACTCAAACAACACAATCGACTAATCATTTGTAAACATCAACAAACTTTCATAATTTTATCGCAATATGAGGTAAAATTACTTTTGTACATATTTTCAGGATTTCAACACCAACTCTGCATTCGCAGGTCGAATGGTTAGTCAGAGTTTATGTGGTGCCTGTAACTTCATCCGCTGGGACTACAGCCAGATGGGTGACTTATGGTACCTATAATTACAAAAAATCTCGTCGTCAGTTATCTTAAGTGTGGGGCGGGGGTCTATTTCAGTGGTATCGTTGACAAAGTTTGCAGCATTTCCAATCTAGGGTATTCTTTTTCTTATGTCATAATATCTCCATGATATATCTGTGACATGTCTATCCTTGGGATAACATTATTTTTTATTCCAATTATCCTCGGGGTGTGAGCAAATCTCAGTATACGTCCAATTTCATTATTCCTTTTTATTTCTTTTCTCTGTAATTCTGGGTATGTTATGAGTATAGTAAATAGTTCAATTTATTTCAACTATCCTTACAACATTCTGTAATTCGTGATAGCGGAATAGTCATTTGTTTGTCTACAACTACATGTTCATTTTACACTAAAGGCAATGAGCAAAAAATCAAAGAGATATCTTCTCCAAAATGCGGATGTATCTCTATTTCCTTTACTCTCTGGGCGTAGCAATTTATTCAGTTCATTATTTTTTTTTCTCATTATTTTATCTCATTTTGTTGTCCTTAGTACTTGTGGTTCCATGGGTTTTTAGAATCTATTGGTCCTTGGTCTACTGATAATCCCTTCAATAATGAACTTCAAAGTATGGTCCTTTCATTATGTGTAACAATCATCTGCTCTGATTTTGTTCCATGTCCATAGGGTATTCATAAAATTATTCCAATTATCTCTTTGTCTTATCTGTAACACGAAAGACTAAGATTATTCTCCTCCAATGTTAATGTGGGATTTTGTGCATAACAACTTTTACAACAAAATCTCAGTTGTGACAACATAAATTTCACCTTAATATAAAATGAGGCATGGGTGGTCATCATACATAACCAGTTTGCTTCTTCATCTCATGTGTCATTAGTGGTTCATCATCCAGTAATGGGGTGTTTCAATGTGGGTTTCCGCATATACAAATGCTGTATAAAGGGTATTATTCATTTGCTAGGTCAAGCATGTGCAAATGCTATTTCTTTTACATGGGCAAAGGCTTCATAAACCAACAAATAGGTGCCAATTTGTTCAATCCTGGGGTTAGCCATATTATCTAATGACTCTCAAGGGATTCTTCATTTGCAGAAAATCAGGCATGAGCACATGTCATTGGGGGTACTTGGGATTTCAACAAAAAAATATTGTTGGTGTATCATGGGCTTCAAGCTGGTGGGGTGTATAAACTGGGCATAGGGTGATTTATTTTCTCTTATTCTTTTCTTTTCTGTCCGCTGCTAACCTCAGGGCAGTCATGTTTTACAATATATGGCTTATCATCATTCAAAATGTGTGAGGGGTGGCATTATTAACATAATACATTTTATTAAATAAATTTCCAATTGTTTTTTCTTTTTCTCATTTGTCTGTTATGTTTTGTCTCTTTTTCATTTTTTTTCTTTTTCATTTCTTTTTTTTTTTTCATTTCTTGTGATTTCTTTTCTTTTTCTTTTTCTATTTCTTTTCTTTTCTGTTTTGTATCACAAGTACTAAAGAATGAATAAAAAATCAATTCACAAAAACACTAGATATACTATCAAAACATTTCTAATAGTAATTCCTAACCAATAGGGCTGCAAGTAATAGTTTAGGTTAGAATAGAATGAATGGTTGTAGCGTATTCTGTTGGTCAATAAGTGGGATGGAAAAAGGTTACATCCCAAGGATCTCCTGATTACAACATGATTGTTAATTCCATGGAAATGAATATGATTGGGTTAAAAATGATCATAAGGTCTAGATTGTCGTCTCAATATAGTGGTATGGAAAAATTGTAAGGTTAAAGATGTTGTTAACAGTGGAGTGAAGAAAATCTTATTATTAGGAGAGCTCAAGGTTGGGTTATGGAATCTCTTTTAGGGAGAATTTTTAAAATTATTGACAGGTACTAATATAAATCTGGGTCTAAAATAATGTACATTTTGAAAAAAAATAATTCCTGTGGAGAAAAAAATAGCAAAAGATGCAAATACTGGTTTTGGGTTATGAGTTATGTGCTGTTAAGAGGATGTTATAGTAGGGAACAGTATGATTGATTAAAGGGATAGATTATATAGGAGTTTAGGCATATTTTAGAATCAAAGAAATATTAGTATATGGGGTAAGAAAAAAACTACTGGTGTTAAAGTGTATGCATGAAAAATGCACTAAGATGCGATAGTACCAGGACTCACTGGATCTGCAAGGACAGAAGTTCTGGTTGAATGAAGCGTGGATATCATGATCAGTTACAAAATGTAGGCAATGTTACAACAGAATAGTGTGACAATGAGGTTTAGGGTAAGGGTTGTGTAACATTCTAAATATTAAGAAAAATGTCTAGTAACCTTAATAAGGGTGGTCTGTAAACTGTATACACCGTGTGTTATATCAATTGTTTTGTTATTTTTATTTCCACAACAACTATGCTATCTAATGAAAAAATCTTCCGTGGGCTGGCCTTGATGCCATCATGTATTCTAAGGGTGGAAAAAGCTCTCAGTGGGGCTTTGGACTTCTTAAGTTCTGGGAAGCAAGTCATTTGAACTGTCAAAAACTGAAGAATAGAGTATCATGTGGAAAGTTAGTACATTGTTAAAAAAGGTTTTTTTTTTTCACATATTGCGTTGACCGTACAATGGGATGCATGTACATTGAAGGAACTTGAGGGCATGTTTTCAGAATGGCTGAAAGTTTCTCTCTCGTTTAATTCCCGGCTGGATAGGCCCAGACATAGCTAATTCTGTATGTAAACCTTTCCATCTCTTTGCTTTGCTTCTCCAGCGCTAGCAGTGCCATAAGGGAGGGCAGGACTGGATGGTTGTTGACCGGTTGGTACAGCGGGTACAGCACTGGAGATGGCATTGGTTGACAGGATGACAAGTGGGTTACGTACTGGAGATGGTTTTGTTGGAGTTGAGAGGTTGATGGGCAATCTGAAGAAAATACGTCAAGGTTGTACTGTAGCTGGAGGTGACATGACATTGCCCTGATTGTTGGGGGCGCAGAAGGGAAAATCAGTGATGATGGACAAGGTAGCCTTGGGAAGTGTGTGGCTGGATGGTGGACATGACTGGCGGTTGTGGCATTTCTTTAGACAAATGTGACCACAGAGGCGATTCGTGAGGCTCAGGAAAAAGACGATTCAACTGTGGTGTTGACCTTTGTACTGGTTGGGATTGCTGCAATATTGACTCGATGCCACTTTCTGAGTCTGATATACAGGACACTGTGTCGTCATATGTACATTGGAGTATTGATACCAAATAAGGTGCTATTCTGCATCATGGTTTCAATAGAACTGGCTGATCAATTGTTTGTTTTTGTTCGTTATAATTCTACATTTCTCTCTGTCATTATGTTCGTTGGGGTATGACAAAAGCTTGACGGGGGTTACACTTGTGGTTTCTCATTTTCTTGTTGCGTTTTCGTCTCCTTAAAGATTGCTGGTATATTTTTGGGGTTTTTTTTTTTTTTTTACACAATCTGCTTGGTATAGTTTCTTCAGATATGATTGTTCTGAACGAGGCAAATCTTGTTATGTATGGTCTCATAGCAGTGTTTGTACGTCGCTGGTATTCAAACTGGAAACTGCCTGAATTTTCTGGGGGTTGTGTTAGGTATCAGCTGACGATATTATCACTGCTTGGGAGTAAGTTTGAGTCGTGAATAAAAGGTGACCCGTAGAATGGTCGTTAGTGTTGCTACACCAATACCATCGTTGTTTTTGCACAAATTACTTGGTTTTTATTTGTTGTTGGTACTTGTTTTGTTGGCTGAGGTTGGAGTATTCCAAGGAGGTGATTTGTGACTACAATTTCTCTGTGGTATGGGTCTTGGATGTCATTCCTGGTGTTATGGGGACCTATGTAGTGCTCTCCATCCGTTTAGAGTTGTTTAGGAAGGCAAACCTTGTCCGTTCTAGTGTCATGTTACGAAACTCCCAAATTTTTCTTGTTGTAACTTCATTTATGATATTTCGTACAAGTCATTCTTTGAGATCGTTTATTTCAATGTGTTCCAAGGTTTGTTTAGCTGCCGTCGTGTGGCCTTGACGTGCCTCTGTTATTATACCTGATCGATGATAGTATAGGGTCTGCTTTCTGTTTCTCTGTGGCTCGATAATATGGAGGTGTTTGTATCATGGGGGCATGTGATTTTGTGTGCTGGGGAATTTGCATCGAAGGAAACAGCGTGGATCGGATACCTCCGTTGCTGCATGTGCTATGTGGTTTTTCGTATATCGGTATTACAATAAAATCGTCTTATCTCTGTCAAGCTGCGGTAGACGCTTTTACGTTTGATATATGTTGTTCTACTGTAAACAAATGTAACTTTCGCCTATCAGCGTATGTTACTTTACGATGGGTTTTTGAACAACGGTCATTTCGTCATCCGGGAGTTGTTAGGAATTTCTGTGTTCCTTCATGTGGGAGGGTTTTTTCGCTTCGTCAGTTGTACGTGTTTATGAGGTTATAGCAACCTCCCGTGTAGAGTTTTGTATAACCATTTCTTCATTTTTCAATAAAACCTGCATTAGGTTTCTGTAGGTTTATACAGCATAATAGCTTCCAGTATGCGAGCCTTATACATATTTATCTGGGGCAGTGGGAGTGCGTCTACTTATAGGATTCACTTACTGGGCAGCAAGATTCATTTCATCTTGTTGAACATTGGTCGGGTGGCGCGGAACTTGTTTGTTTTGCATTGATCCAGGTATTTTCATGGTTTAAAACGGATAGCTACTGTATGGGCTGGCCTGCCTTACTCTTGTTGTCGATACATTTTCTAGTTTTCTATGCTCTTTGTAGAGGACTGTAATACGGCAAACACTTGTATGGTGTTTTCTGCATCAATACCTTTTTTTTATGAGGAACTGATCACGGGCACAAAGTTGTTGAGATGTGTTTTTCCTTGCTCAATACTTTTTTTAATGTGGACTGGGTTATACTGCCACCAAGTTGAGAATGTGTGGCCGGGCTAGGGTAGTGGGGGTTAGCTGGTTTAAAACTCGATAGAGTATTGATTTTGGGATACTAGCTAGCTCTGCTGAGGTGATGATTTCTCTACTACAGACTTACAGGGAATTTACCAGGTTTCTGGGATAATCCTCTAAAGATGTTTTTTATTTTTTAGAAGCAGATGGTATATGTCTTAGTGTTGCACCGGCAAGCGATTAGGCTTTGGGTATCGATGACTTTGTAATTGTATGATGGCCACTTGCAAAACATATGATTCGTTAAACAGGCATTTTGTGTTCATTGAAACAACTGTTTTTATTTAAATTTCAAACAAGAAACTTAGTTAAGTCAAATGGAACCACATCAAATTTTCTATATTAGCATGTCGGACATTTATAAACCAGCATTGAAGGTTCAATATATTATTTCTAGATGCAACATTACCTTTTTCCCAACACAGGATATTCCTTTGTAACGCATATCTGTCAATTTTATGCCTAGTTTGTTTTTCATTGTTGAACATTTGGATATAGCCCTACTTGGGTTATGGACCGTCAGCTCTATCTTTTTTAAGATTTGTTTATGTTTTTCTACTTACAAAGTTTTGGAATCCATAAAATCTTCCACATTAATTGATTATCACAACTGTGTCTGAAAGGTGATTGGTCTCAACTGAAATCTACACTGATTAGACAAGGCATGTCCTTGCTTTCACGCTTCATTCAATACTCCTATAAAACATGCTTCGTCTCCCGTTCATTTCTGGAAAAGGGAATAACTGAGCATAGCCATTGGTTTGAAATCACTCGTGACTAACGCAAATCTGCAAGCGAAAGTTGCCTTAAAATAATGCGTGGCGGTTCTCAAGCTTAAAACTGGTAATTGAAAATCTGCGTTAAGATTTTTTTTATCTTCTGTTTCTATAAAAAATTTATTTTATGTTAATATAGGTATATATCTGAAAACTCACGGTATACGCAGGTTACGGTTACATTATATATATATTATATTATTTAGATTTATATAGTATATATATATATCATATATATATATATATATATATATATATTTATTTAATATATATTTATATATATTATATATTATATATTATATATATATACCACAGCTTAGTTCCTTAAGGAACCACAAAGGGAAGTGAATGATGATGAGAAGAAGAAACATGTCACACCATTTAAACGTTTCTCATGGAGAACATCTCGAACTATAATGATATTTTCATCGCTATCATGGACATTATTGTCCATTGCATACAAATGTTATTCATGCTTATTAACTCACCATGATTTTTTTTTTTTTTTTGGTTTATCTTCCATACAGGTAGCAACATTTACTGACTGAACTAAACTGACAAACATATCGAAGAATTCAAAAAGAATCAACAAGGTACGTTCATCATCATCTCCATCATCCACCTTTCCATTGCTATCACTACGTAGGCTTGGCCCCACCATTTACAGACTGGGCATCCTTGCAGGAAAGCCTGCACAAAGCACCACGTGATCTTAGTAGTGCTGGTCTCCGTGGATGGAATTTTCTTTTACATGTAGTGGTTGCCAGCCCCACGCACAACCTCATATTATAGCACGTTTCACTAGCTTTGCCCAAATTCAAATGTAATTATCTGATTAAGCGTCGAACGTATTAATGCCAAGATGTTAAGAAACAGGACAGACAATTTACTTTACTCTTTGGAAGACATAGTAACACCTGACGGAGGAACATTGCAAGGACTATTAACAACATGAATGAATAAAGCGAGAACAGCACAATTTGCTGATTCTCAAACAAAATCTGAGAAGTCTTCCCCATAGTACAGCACAATCACTAAAATACGACTGTGTATGAGAGCTGTTGTACTTTCTGTGGCTTTCTGTTATAGGTGCAGGTTTGCTGGAAGACGTAAACAGAAGAAGGAAATGTCAAAAATGTCCTCCTCTCCACCACAAGTGTGCCTAAGGAAAATTACTCCGTTAATTCCTTTCGGCCGTACACCATCAGCAATCAAAGACAATAATTATTCGGAGGTAACTCCAGTGGACATGCAAACCATCATACGCTGGGCAGACGCTGGAGTTGGGTTGGCCACTGTCCTTACAAATAGGGACCCTGAATTGCCATCACAAGAAACAGCTTTGCTTTGGACCCCCGAAGGTAAAAGCTGAAAGAGGGACGTGCCGAACAAGAACCATCTTTGGCGGAGTACTGTGGGAATGTTGAGGCTGAGATGCTCAAAGATTATGAAACTCAAAGTTGGGGCACTGTACGAAGGATGGCCGCCGACCGAGCAAAGTGGAATCAATTTGTTGCTGCCCTACAAGACGCCACCAGGCGTGATGGCCGCTGACTGCTTTGACGGTTGGCGGTTATGGATCAAAGAAGAAGAAGAAAGAAGTATTAATGCCATTTTTTTGCATACGATTTTTATATTGGGTTAGACCAAACAAATATTTACTTTTATATCTGTGCATCTTGTCTAGTTCCCATAAACGGATGAAAATCCAATTGATCTTCTGTCGGCATACTATTATCTGTGTATCGAGGAAAAGAAATTTTATACCACTTCAGTCACATGATTCTGCTGAATGAAGAGGCATAGGAGTGTATATACATCCAATAATTGTCCTGGCATCACGTTTGCATATGAATACCTGTTGAAGATGGATTTCTTAAATACTTCTGCATGGGAGGATACTCAGTGACAGTTGTTTGGTCACTGATCGCTTTAGACTTGCGAATGTCTAACTGGCAAATCTTGATTGATAGTGCTAATTATTTCAATAGGCACTTATCACCTCTTCCTTGCGGTTTACATCTTAAATCATACATAATGGAAATAGTTGCTCCTCGCTAATGTGCGATTGTAAATAACGGTACAGAGGTCATCTTTAAAACGAATTAAATCTCACTTAATCCGAATCATAATCCCCCAGATGATCTCCTGAGAAATATGATAACTCATTTCTCTCGTTCTTGAATGAAGGAACAAACATCATTCTTCTCAATCTACCCCTTCTCTGTGTAACACATGGTTCATCGTCATTTCTTACAATCCACATAGCCCTGGCCTAGTATTTGAGAGATGGCGGCTTTTGTTAAGTATTTTCAACATCTTTTAATTTGAACGGTTCTCCATTTTCTGTTGCTACCTGTTCCATTATTTTTAGCCTGACTAATTCTATTGGCAGTTTAAGTGAGAATGGTTAGGATGCAATCGTTAACAATCTGTAATACGCATGTTCATGGATTGCCTTGTCTGTGAGGTTTCGAAATCTTTCTATGGAAAAATGCGAGTGTCCTTTTTTACAATTCTCAATGTAATTCAGGCATTCGAGGAGCACTTATCATTTCGTTGATATGGAAATGTCGTTTTTGGTTCAGCCAAATCCGCTTTTATTACATCTTTAGGACTGAGTTGAATTAGGAACTTTTGTTCTGGGTACAAACAAACGCTGTGCTATGAAAGCATTGTCCACATTATTCACTGACCACGGGCGACGATCTATCCAAGGAAGGTGAAAGTTTACATGATTCACAATTCCAATTCTTGTACACTCATCTTGCACAGTCATACTCTGTTATGATTAATCCACAATTATCTGTGGAGTTTTTAAAAAAAAACACATGTGAGTTCAGTATTGTATATGCAAGCCCATGATGGGCTGGCTTCCTGACATGTGCCATTTTAGTCGCAACTGTCTACACTTTGCTGCTTAGGTACTAGTCTTATTAGTTTGTCCCAATACAGATGATTGCACCTTCTCGTTCATGTTATGTGCGTGCCGCATTGAACTCCAAGTTTCCATCCATAAATACACAAAATCCATAAACATAATCTCCTCTCATTTAAATGACCTCAGCGTTAACATTTGCCTTATCATGTGCAAACTATACATGAGGCTTCTCAACAACTAAGGTTTCTACCACCATGTAATAAATATTTTCTAAATTGAATCCAAACTTCCTTTAGTCCCCTCCATGTGCGTCACATACTAAGTACATCATAGACCCAATGTTCCATTATACTTTCTTAACAAATTTTCAATTTCCTTAAAGTCACATGCCTCTTATTAGTGGAGACAACCATATTGCAATTTCTCTCTGCGGGATCAAATCTCTGTCAAAATTATCCACCCCACTCTTGGCCTTTTTTTCGTGTGTCAAACCACTGGAATTTCCCAAATTTTTCAGAAGTTCGCTATCCAGCGGTCAAACATGATCGTTTGCTCAATCCCAAGGCCTCTACAACCCTAATCCCCCTAACAACCCCTAAAATACCCCATCATTTTCATTCCCCAAAAACACCCACCCCCCCCAAATGACATTACACATCCTATTTGTAATTTTCTGTCATAGCCCCCACACCATGTACACGCAGAACAATTCTTTCCTACTTATGCCACACAATAATTTTTGTAATCACCCACACCGTCCAATAAATATGACATCCTAACTGTGACCATTACAAACACGGAAATAACTGTGGTAACCACTTCAGAAGTGCCATTACACACAATTTCACGCATCTATCCATAACACACTGTCCTTAAAAAACAAAAATGTGCAAATGAGGTGGTATAATTTACTGTAGATCCCCAATAATACCCTTAATGTACAAACCATGCTGGCAAGTCAACATTTCATATTACTATCGCAAAGACACTAATATTCCCAGTACACATCAAATGGCTCCATTTTATGCAAAATTTAAACATAGTGGTCACAACCATAAAAAATACACAACATCAAATTTCACTTATATGCGTTATATATTCGCTGAAGATATAGTCATTTTGAAGTTGGACAAAGCTAGTGAAACGTGCTATAGTAGCATGTTAACATGCATGAAGCAGGGGCGTTAGTCCTATTTTTGTATTTGTTTTTTCAGAGACCCACGCTGAACTACAACGGGGGCGACAAATTTATGTAGTGCGCACCCCCTACAATATAACAAAAACTTTTTTTTTTTTTTTTCCGGTGCGATTTCCCTTTTTTTTTTTGTATGCAATTACTTACTAGGGTTAATTCACAGTCAGTTTTATATGCACTTGCATTCTGTTTCTGCATTACGGATCTGGGCAAGTGAAACCTCTCACGAGTGACATGTCTACTCGGGTCAAGTGCTCGTGGGTTCTTGAATTTCCCACCAGGCCTGGCATTTGGTGTGAAGGGGAGATTATTCATATCCTAGCCCATAAACATGAGCAAACGACGTGTCGCTAGACGAAGGACGACAAAAAAAAATATGAACTTTTCCTTAGAAGGGCGATTGTCAATGTACCCTCACAATAGATAAGATTAAAAACCACCCCCATAACAAAATAAGAAAAATCAAACAATAACCACCCATCTTCTTTTAATTTTCCTGTTATTGTATTGCTAGATGACACGGGGGGGAAATAAGTGTAAGGTAAAAAGGTAAAAGAAACTTTTCACGCACATTGAGGAATATTGGGAATATGTGTTATGGTCCATATTTTTTCTCGATCATCGGCACACAGGAGTGTGGAAGGGAAGATAATTATTTGATCTGATGTTTAGAAATGGTAGAGCTGTGATTCTCTACACCAGGTTACACGAGACTCTGCAGTGGTTCGGAGAGACCCTCTTGAATAAATAAAAAACTGTCGGACCAAGTAGGGAAGGGAAATTGTGGTTCCAGCCTATTCTCATTTCGGTGGATTAGTTTCCGCGGGGGCGCTGTCATAGAAGAGATTGCGAGTTGGAGGGGTCGGTGGTTTGTTTTGGGTCATGTGTGGGTGTGAGAAATTAGGGTCGGTATGGTTGCAGAGTCCTGCCGTGGGAGATGTGGAGGGTGTTAGAGGGACTTCAGCGCTATACTAGGTGTACCAGACACTCGAGAGGTGGTCGATTGTCGGACCCTTCCCTTCCTCGCTGCACTTTCATCCGCTGCCCCTAACTAAGTCACAAAATCAGGTACCCATATACAGGCTCGGTGAGAGCTGAAGGGAATAAAAAAGCAGAACCATTGGGTGGCTAGGGCAAATTGAGGATGGGGTAGTAATCCTTGGGCGCCCAAACAAAAGAGTCCCTTTCTATTGTGCAGATTAAGCCAATTCTTTTCTCTAACGCGTCACTAATTATTTGCTTTTCTGCGTTTTCTGTGTTTCTTGACTTTCGTTCAAGTTATACATGAATACAGCAACACAGGATAGTTGTTGTAGACCCACTATTTAGTCCTTCCAGGGCAGCTTTTGTCACGTTGGTCAATAATCATTTAATTTCAGTCCTTAAAGGATGTGTTGTCGTTGGTCAAATTCCATTTAGTCTTCTCACAGTGAGTATTGTCGTTGGTCAGAGTCGATTTTAGTCCTTCAGGGAGTAGTCTCTTTCGTCGTGTGGTCTAATCCATCTTTAGTCCGTTCACGGGAGTTTTGTCTTGGTTCAAATCCATTTAGTCCTCTCTAGTCGAGTTTTGTCGTTGCGTTTAATATCCATTTAGTCATTCTGGCGAGTTTTGTCGTTGGTCAAATCATTCTAGTCCTTCAGGGTGTCACCTTTGTCGGTAAGTCAAACCTCCACATTTAGGTCCGTTCTGGGGGTGGTGTTGTGTCGGTTGGTCAATGTTCCGATTTAGTCCTTCAGGGGTGGGGTGGGAAGGTTTGTTGTGTGCGGAGTTGAGTCAAATCCATTTAGTCTTCATGGAGTTTTGGCGTTGGTCAAATCCATTTAGATTCGCTGTGCTAGGGCAGGTTTT